>CM034355.1:35049378-35112905 GCA_019925275.1 Mytilus edulis | reverse complement strand
AAACAATAAACTATATAATTGTCAAAATATTGAACATTAAAAACATATAAAAATAACATATCTTTATGGCAAACCAGTATATAGGGCTAGTATAAATGGCAAACAGTGCATAAGGCTAACATAGCACTTTAACTATAATTGTATTATAATACAATCTAATTAAAAACCGATCTCTCATCGCTCCTGTTTCTGATATGTCGCGTGGGAGATCTAACGAAACCCGCTTTGAGGTCACATGTGAGTGACCTCGTAGGTGTGTCTTTTTCGACCAATGAAATTGAGTCTTCCACGATCTTGGAAGTTTAACGTAAGGCAAAGGGATGTAACTCATTTTATTTACGACGAAATCGTCAGTCAAAATAATTCATGAACTTTTTTGATTGGCTTATTAATAGGTCGTCAACTTATTTGCATATCTTTATAAATTCATAACTTTTAGTTCACTCACATGTGACCTCAAAGCGGGTTTCGTTAGATCTCCCACGCGACATATCAGAAACAGGAGCGATGAGAGATCGGTTTTTAATTAGATTGATTATAATACTGAAAGAGCTAGCGCTTCTACAAATATATTCTATGAATAAATAATTTTACAAGATGTATTCCTCTAAAGAAATTTAAAATAAAAACTATAATTTTACAAACCACTAAATAGATATCGAGGAATAAAACAAAAATAACCCTGTAGATTGACAGATAGATCCCATGTGCATGAAAAGTTCTAAAAGTTCCTGTAATATCTGAACAATAACAGCGATGAAATATCAAGTCATTCCAAGAAATGATTTTTTCAAAGTAAACTATCTTATGCATTCTTTATTGACTACATGGTTCATATGTAGTAAACAAATTAAAAAACCAGGTGCTCCGCAGGGCGCAGCTTTATACGACCGCAGAGGTCGAACCCTGAACAGTTGGGGCAAGTATTGACAAAACATTCAAGCGTGATACAGCTCTGAATTTGGATTGTGATCAAATTTTTGACATTATATGTTTTTTTTTACACAAAACAAATGTCAAGATTTTACAAATCAATTAAAGATTTCTTCAAACTTTTAAAATCTAAAATTAAATAGTTGACACAGCATAGGTTTCTGACACAGAATGAATGTAGTCTAATGAACTTAAAAGTTGTTTTTTTGCCTTTGAGCAATTCACTATGCTGTTGAATATTAATCCTCTCAAAAAAATGTTTGAAGAAATTTTCTTTTTATTTATGAAATCTGAAATGAGAAAAATTTAAACCCCCCCTTTTTTTCACATCCCTGTTTCCCTTTTTCCAAAACTGATATCAATTCAAATTTCTAATGGAGTTTGCAACAATAACTACTCTTTTAAATACATCATAAGATATTAAAATGTAAAATAAAGTGCTTGTTATCACTGAATGGTAAAGATTGGTTGGTAGTAAAAGTGAATATACATTGTTTATTGTATAAAACAATAAAAAAAACTTCATCAGCAACATTTTATATTGGCAAATTTCCAATGAAGTTATTTACATAAAGTTATTGGCAAATAAAAATAGAAAATGACATCATAGTCATGTCTGGCAAATGTCCAACATACATTATCTAAAAACATTTTAGATAAGATAAGGAAAAAAAGCTTCATCAGCAACATTTTATATTGGCAAATTTCCAATGAAGTTATTTACATAAAGTTATTGGCAAATAAAAATAGAAAATGACATCATAGTCATGTCTGGTAAATTTCCAACATATATTATCAACTACTATTCTATACAAGGAAAGATAACTCCAATTGAAAATTAATTGCTATTGCACAATATTGTGCAATTAGATATTTCTTGCTATTGTGCAATACTGTGCAATTGAAAATTTCTTGCTATTGCACAATACTTGATATGGAATCCTGATTTGGACCAACTTGAAAACTGGGCCCATAATCAAAAATCAAAGTACATATTTAGATAAAGCATATCAAATAAGCCCAAGAATTTAATTTTTGTTAAAATCAAACTTAGTTTAATTTTGGACCCTTTGGACCTTAATGTAAACCAATTTGAAAACGGGACCAAAAATTAAGAATCTACATACACAGTTAGATTTGGCATATCAAAGAACCCCAATTATTCAATTTTTGATGAAATCAAACAAAGTTTAATTTTGGACCCCGATTTGGACCAACTTGAAAACTGGGCCAATAATAAAAAATCTAAGTACATTTTTAGATTCAGCATATCAAAGAACCCCAAGGATTCAATTTTTGTTAAAATCAAACTAAGTTTAATTTTGGACCCTTTGGACCTTAATGTAGACCAATTTGAAAACGGGACCAAAAATTAAGAATCTACATACACAGTTAGATTCGGCATATCAAAGAACCCCAATTATTCAATTTTTGATAAAATCAAACAAAGTTTAAATCTGGACCCTTTGGGCCCTTTATTCCTAAACTGTTGGGACCAAAACTCCCAAAATCAATACCAATCTTCCTTTTATGGTCATAAACCTTGTGTTTAAATTTCATAGATTTCTATTTACTTATACTAAAGTTATGGTGCGAAAACCAAAAAAAATGCTTATTTGGGTCCCTTTTTGGCCCCTAATTCCTAAACTGTTGGGACCTAAACTCCCAAAATCAATAACAACCTTCCTTTTGTGGTCATAAACATTTTGTTTAAATTTCATTGATTTCTATTTACTTAAACTAAAGTTATTGTGCGAAAACCAAGAATAATGCTTATTTGGGCCCTTTTTTGGCCCCTAATTCCTAAACTGTTGGAACCAAAACTCCCAAAATCAATCCCAACCTTTCTTTTGTGGTCATAAACCTTATGTCAAAATTTCATAGATTTCTATTTACCTAAACTAAAGTTATAGTGCGAAAACCAAGAAAATGCTTATTTGGGCCCTTTTTGGCCCCTAATTCCTAAAATGTTGGGACCAAAACTCCTAAAATCAATCCCAACCTTCCTTTTGTGGTCATAAACCTTGTGTTAAAATTTCATAGATTTCTATTCACTTTTACTAAAGTTAGAGTGCAATAACTAAAAGTATTCGGACGACGACGACGACGACGACGACGCCAACGTGATAGCAATATACGACGAAAATTTTTCAAATTTTGCGGTCGTATAAAAATGCTTCAAGTAATTTTGGTCATCCATGAAAAAACAAAAAATATTCTTATTTCATGTTTTAAATTCTAAAACGCTTGTATTGCATGGCGCACTGATCATGCTTAAATATAACTCAAACAGTTTATTTAAAACCTGCACTGAACATAATATTTTTGATTATGCTGACATGATCTTTTGACCCTTATAAATTTAAAACCAATACAATCAACTGTGGATAAATACATGTACAGAACACAGATATCTCAAGAGATAGTGTAGTATAAATATGACATACCCTGAAAGTCATAGAAAAAAATATGGTGACATCTATTTTGTCACAAAGTTTTGTAAAATGAATGGTCTTTTTAAAAAAAGAAATATTTCAAGTGATTGGTCTTGCATAAACTGTTCATCAGAGCAACATTATGTATAATATGATAAAATGGAATGATGACAAAATGAAATGTAACAGGTTCAGGGTGCAGAGTCAAGCTTTTTGAAAATAAATCCATTTAGCCAGACAGTATTACATGGGACTATATAAAAGTGATCACAGACTGTATTTGTCATGTATATTTACATTTCTATTTCATTTACTGTGAAATACCGACATTCATTTTCAGTTTGGTACTATTTTTACGCCACAGCCATGAAGTCTTTAAAGTTTCTCATCTTTTTCAGCTGTCTTTTAAGTTCCTTTATAAAATCAGATGGATGAACAACTATAGAAATGTCTTTGCCTACTGCATTTAGCTTAGCCTCAATCTGAAATATAAAGTTTTTTTTATGTAAACTTGTTTACTATTCACATTTAGCTTAGCCTCAATCTGAAATATATAGTTTTTTTATGTAAACTTGTTTACTATTCACATTTAGCTTAGCCTCAAGCTGAAAAATAAAAGATTCATATGTTCTGGTATTCTATTAACATTTAAACAAAATGTAATTAAAGTATCACCGATCCATGCACCCTACCCAAGTTTTGTTTTCCTTTGAACTGGAATGAGCAAATTTTATTACAAACAAAAGAAATAACAATAATAAAGGAATAATTGCTGAGCATAAAATTGGATTAAATTCTATTATATGATTTCTATGAACACAGTAAAACAAATATTATTAGTTACATAGTGTGTTAGTGACCTAATACGATATATACCAGGTCAGTAAATTCCATATGGGGTGACAGCTCAAACCCCATATGAAGTTTACTGAGCCTGTATAAATCGTATTAGGTTACTAGCACACTATGTAATGAATTTATCTTACCGACTATCTTTATTTATTGAATTTATCTTACCAACTATCTTTATTTGTTGAATTTATCTTACTGAATATCTTTTATTTGTTGAATTTATCTTACTGACCATCTTCATTTGTTGAATTGTTGAGCATCGCTCTCACCCTATATAGAATGTACTGAACCCGTATATATCCTATTAGGTCACTAACACACTATGTAAGGTAACTAATAGTATGAAAACTCAAATGGAAATAGATCAAGATATGTAGTATGAAAGCAGATATTTTCCACTTCCTAACTGTATTTACATTTCACAACTCTTTTGCAATTTTTCTATAGATAATAAAGATTTGGATTCGAAGTTTGATTGTACCTGTGGAAAACTTCTTTTGGTTGGGTATCTGATAACATGTTTAATTTCACCACATTCTGTATGTATGTGCCTGTCCCAAGTCAGAAGCCTGTAAATTTATTCAGTAGTTGTTGTTTGTTGCTGTGTTTTACAAATATTTGTTTTTCATTTATTTTTTTGTACATTAATTACCAGGCAGGCAGGCTGTTAGTTTTCTCTTATGAATTGTTTTACATTTGTGATTTTGGGACCGTTTATAGTTTACTATGAGGGATGGTCCTTGCTCATTGATGAAGGCTGTATGGTGACCTATAGCTGTTAAATTTTGTTCCAATTGTTCTCTTGTGGAGAGTTGTCAAATTGGGAATCATACCACATCTTCTTTTTTATATTTTACTTTTAAATATGTTCAGAAGCCACTTTCATTCAAAAATTTGTAGAAGAACAGATCGAGTGTTTATTCATATCACTACCTCATTTCCTTTGAAGGACAGATTGAGTGTTTATTCATATCCCTACCTCATTGCCTTTGAAGGACAGATTAAGTGTTTATTCATATCCCTACCTCATTGCCTTTGAAGGACAGATTGAGTGTTTATGCATATCCCTACCTCATTGCCTTTGAAGGACAGATTGAGTGTTTATTCATATCCCTACCTCATTGCCTTTGAAGGACAGATTAAGTGTTTATTCATATCCCTACCTCATTGCCTTTGAAGGACAGATTGAGTGTTTATTCATATCCCTATATAGCTACCTCATTGACTTTGAAGGACAGTTTGAGTGTTTATTCATATCCCTACCTCATTGCCTTTGAAGGACAGATTAAGTGTTTATGCATATCCTTACCTCATTGCCTTTGAAGGACAGATTGAGTGTTAATACATATCCCTACCTCATTGCCTTTGAAGGACAGATTGAGTGTTTATTCATATCCCTACCTCATAGCCTTTGAAGGACAGATTGAGTTTTTTATTCATATTCCTACCTCATTGCCTTTGAAGGACAGATTGAGTGTTTATTCATATCCCTACCTCATTGCCTTTGAAAGACAGATTAAGTGTTTAGTCATATCCCTACCTCGCTGCCCTTGAAGGACAGATTGAGTGGTCTGTTATTTATTTCTGTAATCCACCAGTTACAGGTTCCCTCACTCTCCACACACGATGCATGTTTTGTCAAACCATGTTGAGCAGTTAGTCCTGAGGGATCTACATAAGTTATCTGAAACATTAGGATGCAATAACTCAAAATAGTATAATATCATGTCATAAGTCCAAACAAAATGTAGACCTACAGATCGATTTGATTATGAGAAATGTTAACATAAATAAATAAGAAACCAAAGATTGGCAATGACAGAATTAATACAGACAGATTAATATTGAATGGCTAGGCAGCTGTGAGGAATAATTATATCTTGTTGAATTTTTATGAATTAAATATGATAAAAATAAATGGGTAATGTGTCCATGGGACACAGATGAATGCTTGCATATCATATACAGTTATAAAGAGACATAACTGAAGAACAGTAAAAGTGACGCTACCCAAATTTGTACTTGTTTTGGGTTTGTGGTAATTAGTGTTGTGTATAAGAGTGAAGGCAAACTAAAGTTAGAGAACAGAAACGAAAAATTAAGCAATTTGTCCATTACAAAAGAGTATTTTGTGGTAATAAGCATTGTGTACGAGTTTCATACCATTTGGTTGAGGCAAAGTAAAGTAAGAGAACTGAAACCAACCTTAGGACATACAGATATACCTATGGACGGACAGACATACAGATAAACAAGATTAAAACATAATGCCCCCTCTAACACCACAGAGGCATAAAAATCTATTGTAGCTTAAGATGTAAGTTCAATTGAACATATGGACCACACTATATTTATAGGTAATGAGTAAAAGTCTTAAATTAAGCTATTTTTACTGTTAGGATTATGAAAGCCATTTTCCTAAGAATGAGTTTCAAAGTTTGTGACATATCACAAACAAATCTGGCCTTGGTTAGTCTTGTATTATTTTAATTTTAGTTTCTTGTGTACAATTTGGAAATTAGTATGGCGTTCATTATCACTGAACTAGTATATATTTGTTTAGGGGCAAGCTGAAGGATGCCTTCGTGAGCGGGAATTTCCCTCTACATTGAAGACCTGTTGGTGACCTTCTACAGTTGTTTTTTCTATGGTTGGGTTGTTGTCTCTTTGACACATTCCCCATTTCCATTCTCAATTTTAAATTGTAAATGGGCACAAATAATAGCAAACCATTACATTGAAACAATGGTAAATGATATTAAAATAATTTTCTGTATTATAATTTAATTTTGGATGTTACACAACTTTTGATTGGCTGAAAGTGTTTTGACCTTTCAATATAAGCATTCTTACCTCAGCAGTTCCTCCTAGACGTTGTAATCCTAGGTTTTCACCAGTCTGATGTCTTCGTATGGCCATCACTTTAGCGTAAGGAAGACGTTTTATCACCAGATCTATCTGTTCTGTATTGCACGATTTCAACACTTTCTTAGCCATGTTAGCATTAGTTACCCTGAGGTCATTGATTTTTGTAACTTCGTCACCAATGTGAATACTCTCAGATAACCTTGGATAATGTTTGAAATCCCATCCTATAATCCTGTAATAATCAAGTAAAAGTCATATGAAACCTCAAATTATAAAAAAAAAATGCATATGTTTTTTATAACTAAATGGATAGTTTTCATTATAAAACTTATGTACATATACTTTTTTCAGAAGAACATTCTTAAATTTGTCCACATTTAGAAGTAGTTTACTTAATTTTTATTGCTTGCTTCCAGAAAGCAATTGGCAGATAGATTTTCTTTAATTTGTCCACATTTAGAAGAAGTTTACTTTATTTTAATTGCTTGCTTCCAGAAAGCAATTCTCCTACATATTTCCCTTAATGCAAGTGACCTTAGCATGACCCTTCTTGTAAAAATCTGGTGATCGCAATATGCATGGATCTGTCATTAAAATAAACTATTATCTGATTGTACATGTTATACATGTACACGTGCTTAATATCCATGCTTCTTTGTTGATTGTTTTCTATATATGATGACAATCGGTAAAATATGGTTTCAAAACATGGCAATTAATGAGCTGCCTTATTTTCACATCATAACACACAGAGAGAAAAAAAATTGACGATTATACGATATCTTTGCGTAAAAAATGATAAAATCGTGCACAGAATACTAAGTTTATGATATATACATGCATTGGTTCAAGAATTGGATAAACATTATTTTTCACACAGTCACTCGTTTCATATGACTTTAAAGTACATTGTACAAACAAGAGGGTCTGTAATTTTTTAATTATTTGTATGAATTCTTTATATATTTTGCCTATTTTTCTGTCATTTTTATGTGCATGCAAAGAGCTCTTCATATGCCCCTATTTTTAATAGGCAGATAGATTGCTTTCATGAACCTCCAATACTTTCTCTTGAAAAAAAAATGACATACACCACTAAAGTCATCCTCTTATACAAGTTCTACATTTTTACAAGTTTTATACATACCACACTCCATTAAAGCTATCCACCAAAGCTATCTTTTGACAAGCTGCAGGAGATATTTTAACAATGATCCCATGTGATTGTTGTTCTTCCTGTAAAATGTCTATTTCACTCTGTTTTAATGGCAGAACAGTCACCAATCCTGGTGCTGATGTAATCCTCTGTCTCTCACGTAAAGATGTCTGTCTTACAATTACTAAAAAAAGATACACTAGTATACGACAGATGTCAAGTACATATTCTACTACTTATAAGATAAATATCAATATGGTGTTCTGTTCTATGTAATTTTCTTTACAAGTATAAACGGTTAAACACATACAGAATGATTTACATTTTGAATATTTGATTATTTAATTGATATTTTTTTGGTTGTATGAAATGTTGCTTTTCAATGCACTTTGTTTTAATTTATCCCAAAAATTTTACAACCTACCGTAACATATAATCACCATGGCTAGTCACAGTAGCCAGTATTGGAATGGATTAATTTGCCATGATACAAAAGAGGAGTCTTAAATACATTCAGTTGATAAAATATCTGTGAAATTTATTTTTTCCCTCAATTTACAAAAATTGGTACACATGAAAAATCAATGAATCCACAGTCATCACACATTTATAACTTCAAGTGAAGTTAAACTTTTCATTCTTACCTTTGTTTGATGCTTCTGGGTTAATATTACATGGCACATAGACACTCTGACTACGGTTATTCAAAGCAGCTGCATTGGTTCGTCTTGGTGGCAGAGGTGGTTCACCATGACGCATAGTGGCATCTTCATAATCATGTGAATCATTGTCTTCATCATCTTCATTATCCTCAGCAGATGTCTGTCGCTTAGGGACATTAAACTGGAAGCCATCATGGCTTGGCGAAGAACCAAGAGCACTACTTTCAATATCACGACTAATGAAAGTCGGTTGAGGTTCATGTTTTACCTTTACAGATCTGGCTCTTTTTGGCACTTGATAAATTTCGTCTGTTTCTGTAGAAATTGGTTGAAATCCATTCTTTGATACTGGTTGAGATCCAATACTGGAACCAAGATTTAAAATTGGTTGTGAAGCAACAACAGCTTTTGGTTGAGAGCTTATTCCAGGCATTGGTTGAGAACCAAACCATTTCTTATTTAACACAGGGGAATATAATGCTTCTCCAGTATTTTTGCGCACAGGTTGGTGAACAGACGACATGTAGTCATACTGCTGTGGCATTATCAAAGACCGTGGACGTTCCTGTTTTCCAGAAGCGAGCCTTGACTTAGGTAATAGTACATTTGGAGCCTCCTTGACTGTGTCGTCAGAATGTCTTATTTTTGGTGAGTGTGATGTTGTTCTGGAGTGACGAGGTTTTGGTGATGGGCTTGACTGTTTCTTATGAGACATATCAGTCACATTTATTACGGATTTATGAACAGTAGGAAAGTCTATACCAGGATTGTTGACAGGTGTTGTTGGTGAGGTTGGGGATGGCGGCAAGTCCTCAAGATCATTTTTGGTTGATACAGGTTCAAATTTAGATGGCATTTTAAGTGACTCAATTAATCTCCGAGGAGTTTCAGGGGAGGAGGAATCAGATCTTGCATGATCAAAATTTAAATTCAATGGTGGGGAATTGTATATTTTGAGCTTAGCTTTAAATCAGCACTGCCACGGGATTGTTCTTGAAGGGAATTCAAATTACTATATAAATCAGCCTTTGATATTTCACTTTTGTTCACAGGAGGAGGTAAACATTTTCCAAAGTCATAAATATTTTCCTTCACAGGCTGAGGTCTAACAGGTAAAGGAACAGTTTCTACAGTCTTTTCATGTTTTTTTTGCCACCTTTTTGGAATTATTATTTCCTGCTTTATCAAAATTTGCATAGCCTGGATCTACCTTCTTTTTCGATGCATTTCTTGAGTTCCTTCTAGGGGGTTTGACAGGACTAGCAGTTCCTTGAGACTCTTCGTCATTAATCGTTGTTTCTTTTGATGTAGCTTCAGCATTAATGCATGCATTAGTATTGGAGTAAATATGATCCTTATTTTGATTTTGACTTGTATTATCTTTCCAAAGTCCCTTAGACACAGGAATGTCCTTAGAATTAGTATTGCTGTAAATGTTTTCATTTTTAATATTGTTATTTGCGAGATCAGCTTTTTTGTCAACACATTTTCCATCATCAATTTGCTCTTCACCACAATTAAAACCTGAATAGATATTTTCTTCAATAGCGATCTGACTTTTTCTTTTCTCAGATGAAAGTTCATCGATATCTTTTAATTTAGACTTTCGCTTTGGTAATTCAACAATTGGATCAGAATTTTTTTTCTCAAACAGAGGTTGGGTATCACAAACATCAAAAGCTGCCTCATATACACCCTCGTCTAATTCATCAGTTGTATAACTTGACAGGTCAGTTAATGTATTTCTATTTGAATGATTACATTGTGTACCCTGATCATCAAAATCAAATGCTGATTCATAAACATCTTCAGAATCTGGTTCTGGTTTGGGTTTTAATTTGTTTACTTGACTGTACTGAGGTTCTGAGGTACCAGTCGTGACTGGTTTATTCCTGTGCGGTCTAGCTGGTAACTGAGGAGTATCATTTGCATATTCTGCTGTCAAACTAAAAGACCTCAGGGGCAGTGAAGCAACTGATCTGGAGTGTAATACGAAAGGATTTTCAGTTTTTGATATTGGTTTTAATGTATTACTAGTAAATGCTTCCAATTTTTTCTGTTTAAAGAACTTCATTGACAAAATCATCTTCTGATGTGTCTGGTTCACTGTGTTCAGACTCTGGTTTCTCAGCCCCTACCCAGTCTAAAAATAGATTAAAGAAAGATATTTCATTATCTACACAGAAGTAAAACTACCTATATGTATTAAACATTGTATAGTTAAAGACTAATCCAAAACCTTGCAACTTCCCTTTCTATTTCCTACATTGTGTTCAAACAATAAACTTATTTCATGTTCTGACTTTACTACAACTAATTCTAATTTTTTTATCATTTAATTCGAGAAAATCTATCATGACTGGTCTGCTACAGTTCTGCAGTGGTTGTAGATATGGCAACTTCAAATCCATGTGTACTGTAAACAGCCCTTAATTTATGATGACATTTTACAAAACTGACTTTGCAGTAAGGGTTTTAGGGCTGTATAGTTGCTAACTTGTACATCATTTGGTTTCTGTGTTGGAAAGTTGTCTCATTGGCGGTCATACATATAATTTTTTTAATATACATAAATATGTCAGAAATTAATTTTCTGCAAGTTAGGGATAACTTCATTTAACTTGAGATTTTTACTTCATAAAATTTGTCACACATCCAATTACATTTGTGGTTTTATTCTGCCCATTTGGAAAAAGATTTGCCCTCGATATATGAATATCAAAGATTTGTCTTATTTCAAAAGAAGTATAAAATGTTAAATACTATTAAGACTTAAACTATACCTGAATTACAATATTCAGCTCCTGCTCTGGGTTGTAAGGGCACCAGTCCGTTCTCTCGAGGAACAGGTGGAGCTGGTTCAGAGGGAGGTGGAGTGGGTGTGGCTGAACCTCTGTCATCTATTGGTGGAGGACTGGCTGACTTCTTTGGTTTGTATCTTACTGGATAATCACTGTATATGTGTTCTGATGGCACATGTTTCTGATTTAGAAAAAAAAATAATCTTACAGCATTATTACTGCATATGTGTTATGGTGGCACATGTAACTGATAAAAAAAAATTCTTACAGGATAATCACTGTATACATGGTATTTGTGCTCTGATGGCACAAGTATCTGATAAATATAAACAATCAATGTACATGTGTTCTGATTCATAAAAAAACAACATACATTATCTTACATCATAATCACTGTATATGTGTTCCGATAACACATGTATAAGATATCTAACTACCATTTGAGTAACAAAGTGCATGAGTCTCTAGTACAGTACACCACAACATGATTTAATTTATATGAATCGCATTGTAGATCTATAGACACCTGTCTTTTGTTGGTCTAGTTGACTTTTGGTTTATTATGTCCTCAGGTTACTGTCTTATTGACATCATCTTTAATTATCATGATTATGTAATAACTCATTTAGAAATATAAAAATCTCGTTAAAAAGTCTTATCTTATCTTATATAACTTATATATACGTTATTTTCATCTTCATATCCCATAATTATAAGGTCACTGAAGGAACAGGTTAAGATGTATATTTAAGAAAGATTACAATAAAGTGTTACATGTATTATTAATTCTAATATGACGTGCTTCTTTCGCTTTGTAAACAACACCGTGATAAAATTCTTGATATATCTATACTTAGCGCAGACTCCAAGATGTTCACAAATGGCTGTTTAAATATGCTTCCCACGTAAATTCACATGTATCGTAACCTATGTGTAAACGGTTGTGGATTTCGCTGTGTTAACAATTACAATTGAATAAAACCCTACAGAACATTTATTCTGATTCTGACGAATAACAAAAAGAATTTACACATTAGAGAACGGAAAAATAGACAAAAACAAAATAAATTAAAATTCCGTGAAATTTCAGTAATGATTTTGGCGCATTAACGTCATTTCAAAACATGACGTCATACGAATGAAAACGTTTTTTCTATTGCGTAAACCTTCTAAACTCGGATACAATTGCATCAAAATAAAGTATTGAGGTAGGTGTTGCTTGTTTTCTGTTCTATTGCATTATTCGCACATTTACTGATTTCAGCAAGTCAACATGGCGGCTCCTTGGTTACAACATGTCAACAGTTAATTTGACGGTAGCTTACGATAAAAAATGTAAATTTAAAATTGCAAATGTTGGGTTTACTGAGAAGTAAAAAAAGTAATCACATTTTTTTCTAGCAGTTAGTTAAGAAATCATTCATGCAGGTTTATTAGATTTGTTTTACATTTATCGAACAGTGGGTAAAATAGAACAGACACACACATGGTATACTCATCATCGCTTCAGTTTTTTAATGATCGTATTTGTCCTATTAGAATCAAAATAATTCATGGAAGCCATAGATTTGTTGTAAATTTACACATGGCTTGGGCCGTGATATTCGTTAATTTTATCCCTCGCTAACGCTCAGGATAAAATTCAAATACCACGGCCCAAGCCATGTGTAAATTTCCAACAAATCTATGGCTTCCATGAATTATTTCTTAAATATACTCACTAAAGCTCCATAATTTTGTAATGTATGTTCCAGAGTCCTACACCAACTTAACATCACCTCCCTGGAAAAAGTCAAAAACAAATTTGTTTACAATAAATATATAGTTGTTTTAAATTATTCAAAAAAATTTCCCAAATATAACTGGTCCAATAAATGTTCATGCAAAATATGTACATGTATTTGGCACTCGAAGATTATTTATGCATGTGTAATTCTTATGATGAAATTGCTATTACATGGATTTGCTTTTCCAGCTTTATGACAAAACTATACCCATGCAGTTCCAATGAACTCAGAGTCAAAACTGTAAATAGGCATACAATTCAAGTTCACATCACTTTATGTGATAAACTTCAGCCAAATTCATCGATTTTTCACTTATTATGTGACATTACTCAAAAACTGTGACAGTATTGACAACCAAACTCAAAATTGATCTTTGTTACTGTTTGGTGGGAATAATCATTGTGTATATGTTATATATCATTTTGTTGAGGAAAATTAAAGTTAGAGTGAGGAAAATGGAATTTCAACAATTTTTCTTCTTATAAATTACTGTGAAAGTACTTTAATTCGTGGGTATCAATTTTCGTGGATTGAGCAATATTTACATGTTCGTGGGTTTTTAAATTCGTGGATTTTAGTACTCTAAAAAAAAAATTGAAAAATTAAAGCCTTTAGAACTAAAGGTTACATATAGTCTGGATTGAAGGAAATTGCAAAGTAAACATTGACCCGTGTAAATCGTAGTGATAACACTTATTAACCCATGATAAAGTGATCAACAGATTAAAGACCATCAAAGGTGTTAATTAGGCCATAAACATGTCACCTATTGAAAATAGTAACATAAACAAATGCTATAAACGTATCTTGAATTGTCAAATAATTCTTATCAAAATCAAGCCCAGCATGAAATTATTATTTTCCATAAGTACGAGAACTATGAGGATATAAAATGAACACTTTATCATACTAGCATATCAATACCGGAAATCTGCCTTTCATCGATAAAAAATATTTTTTATGAGAATTAAAGGATCAAAAGTTGTACAGTTTAGATTATTAAAGATGAAATGGGTATAATCCTGCGTGCGGTTGTAGTTCTGTGACTGCCATTAAAGTATTCTTAGATTTGGCGTACTCAATATATTCTTTAGATCATATCAGTGGTCAAACCTACCGATGGGGATCTTTCCATGTCTTGATTTGGACAATGATTGTTTTATTTCGTTGGACACTTAAATTCGTGGATAAAGTCATCCACGAAAACCACGAAAATTGGTACCCCACGAAATAAAAGTACTTTCACAGTAAAGGGTCTTAACTTGAAAATGGTGAAAGTGACTCCACCCAAATTTAAGATTGTAAATATCCTCATTTTGGACAATTACTTGATGAATTACATATATAGAGTCGTCTGACTGTTTTTGTCTAAAAAGAAGGTAGGTACGTAGATACATTATTTTGAAAATTTGAGGGGTAAAGATTGATTACTTTATCAGTGGGAGGTAAAAATATATTGTATAAGGCATTGGTTGTAATTGATTCATCTTGAATTCTAGACAAAGGGAGATAACGCAAAACCTTATGATGAGATTATTTAAACAATAACATCATTGATATTTTTAAAGAAGATACTGATAGTGGATTCCTGCACGTTGCAAAAGTTATGTAATTTTCTTGACAAGTATAACATCATTTTGTGACTTGAATATCTGAGCATATATATATCATTGATAAATTTCTGAAAAATGTTCATGAATAGGATGTTTATAATGTTATGATCAATGCACTATATTTTGTGTATACTTAGATATCAAGTGACTTAGTCATTACCATAGACACATGATAGAGTGCAAAAATGGCAATAAATTAGATTTATACCTTGAATCTGCTGTTAATTCTAGAACCCTGTCTTGTAGAAATAAACAAAATGTCCAGTTTCTGTTGTTGCGACCTAGAGTATAAGTCACTTTAGTGCATTCGTACAGATCAAAGTTGTTGATTGGCTGAGCTGTGAAAACATGCTGCTCTTTTTCATAATACTCTAAATATGGACGACGAATCCGAAGACCAAACACAAACCATCTTGTTGGTTCAAACAGCTGTAAAAGAAAGCAAAACTTTATTTTATTTGCTAATCAAATTTAAATAAAACATAAATTCTAGTTATTTTTTTACACAGTATTATGAAACTTATGGTTTATACTGGGAGCAGCATGCTTATCAACCAACCAGTAGGTTGACAAGTGAAAGTTGAACAAAGTGCAGATAAAAAGCCAGTATGTTTGGTACATATATTGTGTACACAGTATCATATTTAACCTTGTCATGTAATGGACAATTACTAGTTAGATACTATAATGCTGTTTTCTAGAAATGCCTCTTTTTACCACATTCATGACATTAATCATTTTTAAACAATAAATATTTTGATATGAGCGTCACTGATGAGTCTTATGTAGACAAAACACACGTCTGGCATACTAAATTATAATCCTGGTACCTTTGATAACTATTTACACCACTGGGTCGATGTCCCCGAGGGTATCACCAGCCCAGTATTCAACACTTCATTGTTGACATGAATATCACTAATGTGGTAATTTTTATAAATTTCCTGTTTACAAAACTTAGAATTTTTCGAAAAACTAAGGATTTTCTTATCCCAGGCATAGATACCTTAGCTGTATTTGGCACAACTTTTTGGAATTTTGGATCCTTAACGTTCTTCAACTTTCTATGTGTTTGGCTTAATAAATATTTTGATATGAGCGTCAGTGATGAGTCTAATGTAAACGAAACGCGTGTCTGGCGTACTAAATTATAATCCTGGTACCTTTGATACCTATTATCACATTTAATCTATGAAATAGTCAGAGCCGTCTAAAATGATGGAAATTCCTGAAGAAAGTTTTAATTACAAAACCAAAAAGAAATTTTTATATCTTTTTTTTCGAAAAAAAAAACGTTGCTGCACTATTTTGTCTCATTGAGTCATGGTCCACAATCCCTATTTGAAATTCAAACGTTCCTGTAATAAGAAGATAACTGTTTTTACACAATTGGACACCTATAACTAAAATAATTCATAAACCATTGTCTCTAAAGGACAAAACTAACCTGGAGAAAGCTGTTCGCTGGATTACTTCCAGGAGCTGTTGGTCTGGATTTCTTCAAGTAACCCTGTTTAATGACGTTATCCATAACATTCTACTTGATCAGCAACATCATATTAACCTGTAAGATTAAATTGTAGATTTAAATAATTAATTTGCATCAATTCTAGACCCAATTCCCTCAAACTTCACAAAATTTGTGCACATTTATTCAAACGTACAGTACATATATATATATATATATACAATCTTCAAGGGAACATTTTTGTTTACAAATTGCATACATGTAGATACTTTTCACATGTATCTGTGCAAACACATTTTTTTTTTGTTGTCCTCAAAATAAAAGGTTTAATGCTTTAGACATGTTTTGACCAAACAAAACTTTATAAGGATATGAGGGGTTGTAAAATATTTATTGTATATATAGTATAATACAAAATGTAAATATTTTGAGAAGCATAAGATGAGATCATTCATTCAATTTTGTACCTTGAAAAGAAATATTTTAATCTGACAAATTTCATTTAAAGAAGCAGGGATTGCATTGGGTTTCACCACTGTCACAAAGTAAATTTTTTTTACTTTAAATGGCATCAGCTGTTTGCTTTACTCTTGGTGCCACTAATTTCCCCATGTCAAAATTCTCCTGTTTAAATAACAGTAATTAAACTGTCATCAAAGAACAATAAAGGAAATATAAGTCCTCTGTAAGCATGTGCCAATAAATATCTTTGCCGAGCACAGCTGGATACAAACACTGTTTAGATTACCTCAATATATTTGGATTACCTCCATTACACTGCTTTGAAATTGTCTTAATTGTCTATTAAACAAAAAACCCTTGTTTTTCCCCTTTTGTGGCCCCTAATTTAAATGTTTTGAGACATAAACCCCCCCCCCCCCAAAAAAAAAAAGCCAATCCTTACCATCCCTCTGTGTTATGGTATAATTTTCAGAGAGATCCATACTCATAAACACATGTTTTTGTCTGGAAACTAGAAAACTGCCTTTTTTTTTTTTGCCTCTTTTTTACCCTTAATTCCTCAACTGTTAGGACCATAACCTCCAAGATCAATCCCAACCTTCCTTTTGTGGTTATGAACCTTGTGTTTAAATTTCATAGATTTCTATTTACTTATACTAAAGTTATTGTCCAGAAACCAACTGTCTTCAAACGACGCAGATGAGGACGACGACAGTGTGATACACATATACAACCACAATTTTTTTTTGCAGTTGTATAAAAATCATCTGTACAAGTACAGGTTCATTTACTTATTGCTTCAGTTTCCTTAAACCATTAAACAAACAAATTGTACCTTATCATGCATATAGACTATACATAGACATTGTATTTGCTTTTAAACAAATTATCAACTAATTTGATTAAAACATGCACCTGATAGTTAACTACAAATCAATTGAAAAATTGGTTGATTGTTGGTGTTTTATTGCCACTTTTAAGTGCCACTTTTGGGCTATCTTATAGCAGTAAGTTTTGAAGGGTGGAGGAAGCCTGAGTGCCTGGAGAAAACCACTGACCTATGATAGGAAAACTGACAATTCTGTCAATTAAGATTGGAGTTGAGTGCACCTGCACGAGCGGAGTTTGAACTCAGAACCTCAGTGTTGACTGGCTAGTGATTACAATAGTAGTACTACTTAGACCATGTGGCCACTGAGGCCCCTATGAAAAATTGAAAAATAAATACATGTACAGTACCTTATACATAAATGAAAATATTTCCATATTCTAATAAAAAAATATAAACTTTGAAAAGAAAAAAAATAAAGTAGTTATTCAACAGACATCCCTGGTGTTTAATTTCTTTTTAAAACTAAATAAATAGTTTTGGTACATTTCTATATCTTTGAGGTTAAACATGCAAGACATGTTAAAAGGTATCACTTTCTGTTTCATAATATGTAAATAAACTTCCATGTTGTGTTGTGTTGTGCTTACTAATAAATTAAGATAAGGAAGGCGTCTTGTGCCAATGTGGAAGAATTAATGTTGAGGAAAGAACCTTTAATTCCAACATTTTAAGATAGTACATGAATGAATCAACTTTAATTAAAGGCCTACCATGTAATACATGTCTGATAAAAGGGGGATACATGGCACTTCATATAAATATTCTTAAACTGTTTCTGGTGACAACCTTTAGAAGAGCTTTCGGTGGCCGGGAGATACCTTTCCTTTTCAATTTTAATCTAGCGTAACACAGTACATGATATATAAGGCATGAAGATGGAATTGTTACAGATCAGCTGAATTATCTGTTGTGAAAACCCATGGATTGTACCAGTGAGATTCGAACCCTCAATCACAGGATCTAAAGGCAGCGCTCTAACCAATTGATCCAAAGAAGATCTTCCCTAATTCAACTAGTTAGACTACCTTTATATCTCCAGGTCTACAACACTCTTTCCCCTTTTCTTTTTTCGGGCTGCATACCAACCATCCGAGCAACTTACACGTCCACTACTGTACAACCCAGAGACTTCTTCTCGGAAACCCTCTGGCCAGTTCCCTAGATGCCACCTAGAATTGCCATATCCTAAGACCTGCTGGTCAAACCTCATGACCAATTCTAACATCTCACTGCCAGGCAATATTCTATATACAATTTTTGTACCAGTAGCAGATGCTCGCAGCGCCAATGTTGTGAATATCCATGGATGGTACCAGCGAAATTCGAACCCTCAATCACAGTATCTAAAGGCAGCGCTCTAACCAATTGAGCCAAAGAAAATGATCTTTCCTGACTCAACTAGTTAGACTACCTTTATATCTCCAGGTCTACAACATATATCTATTATAAGGATTCTACAAGTTAATGTAAAATGCAGTCACAGAAATAATTATATTATAATTATGTCTGAATCAGTGACCAATCTACAAATGTGTTTTTTACCTTGTATGACCATCACTGCTGGTGATCTGATGGATAAAATCTGTTATTGAGCCAACACTGGTTCAGACGTACTTATATATACATAAATGTATACATGCCTTTTCAAGAAAAAAGTACATGTTTTAATTTTTTTTAAATAAGACAACTTAAAATCATCCCTCACTCATAGACTATAGGTAGTTAAATTTAAATGTTATAATTATATGCCAAACCTGTTTGAGTACCTGCAACAGGCAGTAGAGTAGCTGTACAGGTTATTACCAATAAAATTTACTGCATTAGTCAATGAATTTGAGATAACTCATTAGGCCATCGTGATTTGCATTTGTCATGTCATAAAATTATTTACGCCATTAATTTAATGTTTCAATTAAGTGATTAGATGAGTCATCAAGTCAGTCTCATCAACAAGCTTAAGTGACAGGTGCCCCTAATAGTAAAATCTACAGGTGGCATTGTTCTACATAAAGACTAAATATACAAAAATAGTAAGATGCGACATTAAGTTTATCATTGTTTAAAAAAATGAGTATGTTACTTTTAAACAAGCAGATAACATCAGTTCTACTGTTTACGCTCAGCTTCTTCCTTGTTGATATTTTGGATCAAGGGAGATAATTGAACCACTTTTATGATTTAGCTAAATACCAATAATCTTTATTTATATCATGGTAGAAAGTACCGTCGAGTGTTATAATAAATGTTCAACGAATGTTCCTATAAGATACGTATTCTACCAACATATACAGGCGCGGATCCAGAGGGGGGATTCCGGGGGTTGGAACCCCCCTTTTTTTTGGACGATCAATGCATTTGAATGGGGACATGTAATTGGAACCCCCCCTTTTGTCCTGGGTTAGGACCCCCCCCCTTTTTTTTAAATGGCTGGATCCGCCCCTGATATACATAACATACATCTTTCAGAAACAATAGTTTTTTAAAGAAGTTTTATTTGAACATAAAGAACACGGGCGTAGAGTTCTTCTTCTTTAAGTCAAGTTTTCCAGTCTCATGTCCGGGCTGAATTTAGATGATAGATCTAACTGGCAGTGGCGGATCCAGAAATTTTCACAAGTGGGGGCCCACTGACTGACCTAAGAGGGGGCCCGCTCCAGTCATGCTTCAGTGATTCTCTATATAAGCAACCATTTTTTTTCCCAAAAAGGGGGGGGCCCGGGCCCCCTGCCCCCCCCCTAAATCCGCCTATGACTGGTGCATGCGTGGCCTATTTAGGACAGGCACTGTACTTTATCCATATACTTTCACATTAAAGGTTTTTTTTAAACCGTGTGCTAACTGAGACAATTCAATTGATGACCGTTTATTATAGTATTATTTTTGACATTGCCGAGTTAATAGTTAAAATTTCGAAAGATAGCTGTTAACTTAATTCTCACTAATTGGCTCCATATTTGCTCAGTATATTACATAGGTACTTTGGGACAGCACAATTACTTTTAGCCCTCCCCTTTTCAAATTTTCCGTTCGTGATTTCAAACTCGGTTTTCAAAGTTGCGTTTTATAGTAGTCTCAGTATGAACATATATATATACTAGTAGAAAATCAAATTACTTGCATTTGCTATTAACCATCAATTCCAAGTTTACTATCCACAGCGGTTATTGATATATTATCATAAGACGGAGCTCACTCAGTACTCCCCCCCCCCCCAAACCTCCCTCTCAAAAAAAAAAAAAAAAAAAAAAAAAAACAGTATGAATTTCTGAATCCACCATTGAAGACTAACAAAGATGTCAAAACATTTAGAACAAAATGTTGGTTTAGCTTGTGCGTTAAATTGCTGTATGTTATGGCTGAGGGCTTCTAAAATACTGTTGTTTGCCCTTGCTTGCTATATTGCAGAATTTTCATGTAATTTTTATTCATATTTCATATGGTCACAATTATAGCCTTTTTTATATGATTCCCCTTGATAAACTGGGACTTGCTGATTGTGTTTTACGCGGTATCGTTTTATTCTGTTTTATCATTTGTTATTTTTTTTCAACTTCGCCCACAATAGTTGGTTTCTTAATTTTCAGTTTGTGTGTCTTTGTCTGTTCGTATATCTCAGATCTGTTAAATTTGTTTAACTACGATTGGGAGGTGTTGACAACCTACATCATGGCTTCGATATTATATTAGGATTGTTCAAATGATAGACCGATACGAACAGAGGGCTCCTGTCAACCCAATGTGTGTTATATATATATAAGATTAAACTATCGTATTTATATGCAAAATCAAAATAAACAATAAGCTCCGTGTTGAAAACCGTACTTTGACCTTTAATGGTTTACCTTTATAAATGTTGCCTTCAAATGCATGAGAGTTGCCTCATTGACACTCATACCACATTTTCTTATTTCAATATACTTCTTTGAAAACATACATGATTTGAAACCTTAATTACACCTGTAATATAAAAATAAGGAGATGTGGTGTCTTCGCCAATGAGACAACTATCTAACAAAGTTCAAATAAAGTGGATGTAATCATAGGAAACAGTACGACCTTCAACAAAGAGAAAAACACTTCCATACAGTCGGCTATACTGAAAAGCGGCACATGAAAAATATGAAACACATGAAACAATTCATTTATGAAAACTTCCAGCTTAATTTATAACTAAACAATAACTGAAAAACAGTTATGACGAACATGAACCAACGAAAAGCTTATACTGAAACATTTTTGTATGGTGCAATATATGTGTCTATCCTGTTGTCATTTTAAAAGTACTGAGTTTTTTGGATAGTACACAAATGTCATGATAATATGTTAATTTTCTCGTTTGAATTGTTATTTTTATAGCTGACTATGCGGTATGGTCTTTGCTCATTGTTGAAGGCCGTACGGTGACCTATAGTTGTTAATTTCTGTGTCATTTTGGTCTTTTGTGGATAGTTGTCTCATTGGCAATCATACCACATCTTCTTTTTTATAAGCTTGTTTTTCCCGGAGCAATACATTTCATGTAGTTTTTAAAAAATCTACATATCTCACGGTGTATTAATAGATAACTAAAGAAACTGATTGTTTAAGGATTATAAAAAAGAACCATCGGTGACGGGAACGGGAAGATACAACGAAACTCCTCAAATCAAGTTATTTTTTCTCTTTCTAATAAACACCACATCAATAACTTCCCTCACATGTTACACAGTTTTACTTTTATCCTATTTTTTTTTTTTGTAACATGAACGTACGTTTACGATATATTACAAAATTTAGTAGTATTGTATACCCTGTTATCCAAAGCCGTATCAAAATTGTATTAGATATTGTGTGTGCTAAAGTGCAGACGTTTTACAACCTCCATCTGAGTTCAATTAATCATTTTATTATGTAGAAACCCTTTTATTCATATACTTTTTTAAGTCGTTTCAGTCCTAAGTAGTCTATCCCGCTACTTTAACCATAAAATATGGTACTCTGAAACTGTATGCACTTAAATTACCACCCCAAAAACTAAATTTAATATCTTTTGATTTCACCAAAATAGATGTTAAAAGTGTTTATTGTAGATGTTTAGACTCATACATCATACAAACTTCCATTTAAACATTTACTATATATTACAGTTTTCGTCGAAAATGATTTTTGAACAAACGTGTACAGAAAATTCTATGTTTGACGACCTATACCACTAAAACAATAACGAGTAGATTGAAACAAATCGGACGTCCTGAAAGCCTATGTCGTGTTTAAAGTATTTAAATTAAGTAAATGAAAGTTTTCGTCGAAAATGATTTTTTTTAACAAACGTGTACAGAAAATTCCATATTTTTAACGACCTATACAACTAAAACAATAACGAGTAGATTGAAACAAATCGGACGTCCTGAAAGCCTATGTCGTGTTTAAAGTATTTAAATTAAGTTTAGTGAAAACTAATGCTTTGTTATACAGAAAAGGTGAATTACATAATTATGATATATACGGAAATCTAAATGACCTCTAAGTGACAATGATGACATTATTATGTAATTTCAATTACAGATGTACCATTGTTAAAAGTTCTGAACGACACTTTGTACAGATTTTGTGTCATGAATGTATGCACTATATATACCTTCTTTTTCTTAATGTATATGTGAAAAAAACTTGGTTGATAAGTTTTATTGAATTTGAATTTCCAGGCTTTCACTCATTGTAATGCTTGGTCGCTGCATGAGAGACCTTGATTAACTAAATCACTTAGTCTTTAGATAAAAGATAATTATCCAACGAAGCTTATATCTATTATTTATATACAAGATAAGATAGATACGTTTATTGCAATAAGCACAATTATGCTATAGCACATTTAAATTACAACATTATCATGTGTAAGCACCATGAAAATTATATTAATACTTAGGTATACAAAACTGCAGAGAACATAATTAACAATATGAACATTTTGTTAATGAAAAAGGCAATTAGATGCTTATATATAACTACTTAATATGAAAGTTCTGAGTTCCCAACTTTCACGCAAAAAACAAAACACATCAAATTGTAAATAACAGTTTTTGTTACACGATTAGTATATATTTGCAATATAAGTAGACTTGACACTTGCCCGATGTCATAGTTCATCTGGCAATTGGACCATGTCTGAAACTAGTAGACTGCCCACTTTATGGAAGTGATTAATTTGTCCTGGTAAAATATGTCTGGGCAGACAAATATTAGTCTAGTATAAAAAGTCCATGGTTACAGAATTTACTAGTATATTTAGTCCGATGTTAGTAATCTATGTCCCCAGACTAATTTTCCTAGAAAATCATGTCCTATAAAATATCCTATTTTATATGTATAATATATTCAATTACTTATAAACCAGGGAAATTGAAATGTTAGTTTTTGTTATTGTTTCAGAGTTGCGTATTTATATTTTTGATAAAATGAATGTCCCCAGACTAATTTTCGTAGGATATCATGTCAATGTGTTTAATATTACTGGGTAAAGATGCCCATATCCTTTATTTTAAAAAGGAAATATAATAAACAATGGCAACTCAATATTTATGTATTAATAATGTTAAAGTGTTGTGCATTACTGAACAGTTAATAGAGTTCATGTCCAGACTAATTTTCCTATGAAATCATGTCCATGTCATTATATTCCTAAGTAAAAATGTCCATGCTCTTTATTTTAAAAGGTAAATTTAACTGTTATATTTTAATATTGTTTTACAGTTGTGTATCACTATTTAAGTAAAATTCATGTCCCAATGTCCCAGATTAATTTTCCAAGGACTAGGTTATAACGTACATGTCCTTTATTTTAACAGGGAAAAACCAAAACAATGAAACTTTCCAATCTTAACTAAGATCTTTTTTTTATTTTGAATAGTTTTTATATTATAATAAAAATGTATAGCAAAACAAGTCTTGGGACATTTTTCCTAGGAAAACAAGTGCCAGACATATTTTACTACCTATGGACTTATTTTCCTAGGAAAACTTGTCCTAGGACTTATATTTCTAGTAAAATCATGGACATGGACTTCATTAACTAGGAGGAAAAGTCTGGGGAACATTTTCCTACTGGACCAAATCTACTGTTACATCTAAACCTAACTTGACCATGTAACATAAAATATTGTCCCCATGAAGTATTGTCTGTCGGACAAAATTTCATATAAAATATTGTCCACTGACAGTATTTCATAATGAAATATTGTCATTGACAATATTTATTATGAAATAGTGTCCTTGTCCATGAAATTTTGTCATCTCCTAGACAATATTTCACTATGAAATTCTGTTCATGACAATACTTCACTATGAAATACTGATCAATACTGGATTTGCAAAAATCTTTTTAACCGAATTATTACATCATTAGAAATAGTAGCACACAAGCATGTTTCATGCACATTTTTATATTTATAACTAAAATGTAAAAAAGAAGATGTGGTATTATTGCCAATGAGACAACTATCCACAAAAGACCAAAATGACACAGACATTAACAACTATAGGTCACCGTACGGCCTTCAACAATGAGCAAAGCCCATACCGCATAGTCAGCTATAAAAGGCCCCGATAAGACAATGTAAAACAATTCAAACGAGAAAACTAACGGCCTTAAAAACAAATATGTAACACATAAACAAACGACAACCACTGAATTACAGGCTCCTTACTTAGTTTTCTAGTTTTATATGTTTCACTTTTTTTTCTTCAAATATATCGGGGACTTTTATAGCTGACTATACGGTATAGTTTTACTTCATTGTTGACTTTTGTACGTTGAACTATAATAATTGCTTTATACACCTACATGTACTTCATTTAAACTTTGGTGGAAAGTTGTCTCACTGGCCAACACCACATCTATATGTAAAAAAAACCAGTTGGAATGAAATCTAAGGCACTCGGCAAACTAAGTTCAACGAGCTCCTATGGCTGCTTTCGTTTAGGCTTAATTTGGACCAACATCGGCATTTGAAACAGTCTCAAATGGTGAAAAGAAATAGTCATTAAAGTTTGGTTTTTTTTGGCAGTTCTATACTTTTTGAAACTTTATTTCCTCTGGAATATATTTATTAATAGTTTATTTCATCTGGAATATATTTATTAATAGTTTATTTCATCTGGAATAACGTTGAAAGTCCCAATTTTCAAAAGAAACATTCCTATTAGATGTACACTGGTTAAACATTGTAATTTTGGCTTTGGATGACTGATATGTTATGTTCATCGACTTCGAATAAGTTAACAGATAAAAATTTACAATAACATACAGAAAAAGGGTCGTCGATGCCATCTCGAATACCTTAATAAGAAAGTGATTTATGACAGTTTTTGTCAACGAACTGTACAGTGATTATTTAAAAACGCACAACGAACTCGACACATTTGGTGAGACGAACGATACAGTAAGAGAAAACTTAAGAAGTATGATATTGCGTTTATTTTGAGTTCTAGGAAACATTTGAAGGCGTAGTAATTCAATGTATAGTTATTTATTATTGCTTACGGTAAAATACGCAAAAGTGTATGCACGAAAAGATATTCAGCATTGTTTATCTCATAAAACGTATGAAATTGCACCATGTATGTGCATTTTGCATCTAGCAGTATAATCAAACGCTCTAAGCAATATCTAAAACTTACAACAACTGTATATAATAAAGTTATCTGACAGCTAGTTCAAAGCCACTAACAACTAATAAAAAAATCATGGAACTAAGACTAAACTATCAATCCGTACACATCCAACATCCCATGGATTTAGTGTAAAGAAGTCATCGATAGTCATGTTTTTATAGTAAGGAATTTATATTATTACTAATAGTGAGTTTAAAATTTGCATAGATACTTTACAAATGGTTAATAATAGATTTAAGAATTGTCAAATAGATATAGGAAGATGTGGTATGAGTGCCAATGAGACAACTCTCCATTGTATGTTTCATTATTTTACATTAATTACATACAAATATAAGTAATGTACTGACAATCACTTATTTTGTAAATATATACACAAAATTTCCTATATACATTGTACCTTCTCTAACATGAATATAATATGTAGTTAATAATTCATGAATGTAATATAACGTGAATAATAGCACGTTTTAGTAAAAAAAAATAATATGGGAATAAAGTCTGTTAATGGGTTGGACAATTAAAATTGTGTCAGTTAAGAGTTATTTAGCCACAACAATAGTTTTGCTACCTTTATATTTTCCCATTGAAAAAGTTAAGAATGAGATGTTCTTGAGTAAATAAAATGACAATAAATAAAATGAGAATAACAGTATCCTTCTAGAGCATTTTTATTTTGACTTTATTTGCATTTTTTGAAGGGTGTGTCACTTCAATATAGCGTGATATGGATTGGCCGCTGGAATATGCATGCATTTATTATTAACGTTTTCAATCAGCCTTAATATTTGTGTCTGTTCAAATTAAAGTAGCACGTTCTAAAATCCGACTGAAGGTGTCTTTCTGATACAGCACTGGGTACAAAAGATATTTTTTTATTTCCTGTTATGGACCCCAAAAGGAATAAACATTACAACATCAATAATTTTCATAATACAATACAAACAATGATATAAAAAAGCTTAATGAGAACTATTTAAGTTCTTTAAGAATATGTAGATAAAGAATCTATAATATGTGGGTTTTTTTTAAACACTAATGCATTTTAATGCAAGTGTGGTTGAAATAGGTAACAAACAAGCAACCCAAAAATAAAAAAATAAAAATAGATATACTTATAAAAAAGAAGATGTGGTATGATTGCCAATGAGACAACTGTCCACAAGAGACCAAAATGACACAGAAATTAACAACTATAGGTCACCGTACGGCCTTCAACAATGAGCAAAGCCCATACCGCATAGTCAGCTATAAAAGGCCCCGATATGACAATGTAAAATAATTCAAACGAGAAAACTAACGGCCTTATTTATATATAAAAAAAAATGAACGAAAAACAAATATGTCACACATAAACAAACGACAACCACTAAATTACAGGCTCCTGACTTTGGACAGGCACATACATAAATAATGTGGCTGGGGTTAAACATGTAAGCGGGATCCCAAACCTCCCTAACCTGGGACAGTGGTATAACAATACAACATAAGAATATATGTATAGTACACAATAAGTTGGAGCAATTTTTCAATATATACATATATCGTGTTGTTGTTCTCATATGCACATGATATTTGTCACTGGACGTTAAACCCTAATTCATCAGCATCATCCAATCGTTTCTTTTCTTCTATTACTTGATCATATGTTGTTTACAAATCATTCTAAAGAAATAAAAGGAAGGAGCGAATGTAGCTACATTTGGTTATTTTAAGTTTTAATTCATTTTATTCCGTTTAGTTCCTTTCTACATCAGTGCAGAGGAGAACTGTAGTTGTAAACTTCTAGCATTTGTCACCAATTTGAGTACATCATCACAATACGTTACTGTTTCATCACCCAAGGGTGTTTCATGTCTGTATTCTTAAACAATTATTATTTTTTTCTCTCTTTTTTTAGCAATACACCACTCTCTACTGTCCATGTCTATTATTCTATATTCTGCGTCTCCATCCAGATTCTCGTGTATACCATGAGGATCCGGATTGGGGGTGTTGTTTATTTCTGTATTCTTTAAATTGTTATGCCACTTTTCTCTACATTTTATTTATCTTATTCGTTATTCTTTCTCTATTCTTTACATGCTAGCATCCCAATATATTTTACTTACTGATGTTTAGTTGCATTACGACGTTTATCTCTTATTTATATACTTGTTACCAATGTAGCCGATGACTTTTGAACAGAATCCTCAAGATAAATGCGACCATTCTTGGATGAAATTAATATTACTTTAATATTACACTTTTTGAAACCATTTTTATCAATTTTCAATTTCTATTGTCTAAATTGTTCATTGTTCATGTGTTGTTTCCGTATATTTTATGTTTCATTGTTCATGTGTTGTTTTCGTATATTTTATGTTTCATTGTTTATGTGTTGTTTCCGTGCATCTTATGTTTCATTGTTCATGTGTTGTTTCCGTGTATTTTATGTTTCATTGTTCAGGTGTTGTTTCCGTATATTTTAGCCGCTCGTCTTGGGCCTACCCATGATCCGACAACAACCCATATAGTAGCAATAAAATAATACTTTTATTGCCATTCATAACTCTTAACAGACCAATTAACAGACCGAGTTTTATACATCCCACCCATTAACAGACCAGGTTTTAAATAAAAATTGATTAATGTCGGCACCAAAATACAGATTTTCGTTAAGATTTTTCACACAATGATATTATTATGGTTAACAAACATAATGCCTGTCTTTTTTCGATGTTCAAAATATTGCATACAAGTAAATTCGACCAATGTTTCATTTTGTGTACAATTTGTGTGTGTAAAATGTGTATAAATTTATTGATGAGTAACCCGCCTTTTCATTTTATAGAACGTTTATCGAAGCTAGAAAAAAAAAATATTACACCACTGGATTCAGTTCATTGAATTTTGTCAGACATGAATATTTTTTATTATAAAAATATTTTTAAAAAGTTGTACAATGAAACATACTGAACTTGCAATGATTTTCTCGATAACACATGATTAACAGACTTTAGCCAACCCGATTAACAGACCAACCGCCGATATAGCCGCATACTCAATATAGATTAACCGACCAATCTCTCGGTTAGCCGAGTGTCGGCCGTGGTGATAATAAATGTTGTTTAAAAGGCCCTCAATTTTGCGGCATTTTCAAAATAAATCGAAACCTATTGATCGATCACCCAACAAAGACGGACGACGTTACTGAAATAGAAAAAGTCTGAAAAAATTGAAACTGAAGAGTATTAAAACAAATCTTGAACTTTCTTGATATAGTAAACTAGCTCTTTCAGTAAAATAAACTACCATCACAGGACTGTCACTTGTTATGGTAACAATAGCCGGGAAATTATAAAGATTCCTATATATAGACATACAATCCTTTTGACTTGAAGCATAGCCAATTTACACCAAAAGAAATTGAATAGTGGTATACTCCTATATAAGGGTCACGATCCCGTGGTAGTCGCATGACTGTGACAGTTTCAACACCAGTTCGGTTTTCATATATATAATGTGATTTAAAGTTCTACCATATATCCAGTAAGACATGTGGCATATATCATTGATATACTGGCTGTTATGAAATTTTGTTTTTGTTCTTAATTCCGCTCTGGGATTAATACAAAACATTGAAACCTAGCTATTATGGCGACAAATCCTATGTTAAACGCAATGGACTAAGACTGGAGATCAAGAATATCTAAGGACACATCCAATATCCAATTGATTTAGTGTAAACTGCAAAGACGTCATTGATTGATATGTTTTACATTTCATTAGAATGAAATTCAAAACAGTGTGGCTGTGGCCATTGATTGACACATTAAATTCATCCATTGACTGGGACAATTTAGGTGAACGTTTGTATGTAACGACCACTGCTCACTATGTACTTTTTAAAGACACTTAAACTATTGAGTCACCAAAGGTTCTCAACACCTTAATAAAGTAATTCGAAAAATTAATCAGAAATAACACGATGTTTTGATTTATACCAAGTATATAAATCAAAACATAAAGGTTATTCCTGAATAATTTTTCGAATTATTTTATAATTAAAGGCGTTAAGAAACCTTTGGTGACCCCACAGTTTAAATGTCTACCGTAGGTACGTCGTGAACAGTGGTCGTTACAGACAAACGTTCACGTAAATTGTCCCAGTCAATGGATGAATTTAATGTGTCAATCAATAGCCACAGCCACACTGTTTTGAATTTCATTCTATTTCTGAGCATTTTATTGCGCTTTTTATGGTATGGATTTTGCTCGTTGTTGAAGTAAAAAGCTTATATGCAATACGCTGGCAATTCCTTGATCAAACGTCATTCGGACTCTGGTGTGAAATTGTCTCATTGGTATTTAACCACAAAAAGGGAGTGTTTTGAAACTTGTGGGGAGTGTTTTAAATCAAAGTTAATAACGCTTTATAGAGTGTTTCACATTTAGATAGATGACACGACACTGTGGGATGTTTTGGACCTATGTTCATAACACACTGTAGGGGAGTGTTAGCAAATTCCGATATCGGGGCTGTAAATGTCACTGAAGCTTTTTCAGAGGCAGTCTAAATTAACCATTGCGAACCCCTTTCCTTCGCCAGCATTTGTTTACTATCTTATATCCGTCGTTCTGAGTATGGCACTACATGCATGCACTTAATAAGTAATTACATTCTTCCGTCCACCGGTACAGTAACCACAAATTTTTTTTTTTATAAATTCTTTCATCATTGAAAATTCAAATAATTCCTATCATTTTAAATTTTAGACCAATTTTCAATGCCATTCGTAAAGAACGTTGAAATTAGAATAGCAGGCATATACATGTAGTTAAATAATAGTTTTAAAAGTTGTTTAACTATTGCACACGTGGTAGATAATGAAAATGAGACTAACCTTACACTTGTAAATATCGTCCTTCCATTTATTTATCTTACTTCCTCTATACAAATAGTTTTAAATTAAAAGGTTCCTGGATCGTGATATTACAATAAATATAAGTTAAGTAGTTGTCAACTTGTATCTTGATCTGACGGGAGTATCTTTTAAAGTAAACGAAACATCACACAAACAGAAACTTATCTAAATATTCAGGCTCAAATCTTGTATTATATATATATAGGAGCTCTTTTGAAAGAGTGAAACATAAAAACAATCAGTTATAATTCGAAATAAGTATGTTTGTACGGATATCTTTGCGTAACAATATTTGAGCCGAATAATATTAATTTTCCATGAAATAAGGGAGGACAAAATCATTTCTGGTAGCGGGAATAGGAATCACAATCTCAGTTTTTCCCAATACATTAAAAAAAATCGTTATTATCAATATCAGCATTTTAGGCAAAGGTTTGCAAATGTCTAAATTGGATCAGTGGTTTAGACCAAACTGCATTTTCATGATTAATTTGAAAAATCGAGATGTGGAGATACGGTGGACTGGTAGACACCATTAACCAAAACTGATTTTGAGGTCAATATACAGTTGTAATTTTTTTCTTCTGGAAAGCAAGAATCTAAAATATGTATTTGTCAATGCAAAATAATACGATTGTAAAAAAAAGGACTACAGAAAACAAAGCCTTGCCAAAACTATTATATTTTAAACCTGGTTGAACCAATTGATCTGTTAGAAAGTAGCAAAGTACCAACATTAGTTATCTAAAGTCAATATATGATGTACTTTATAGTTTGTAATTGTAACTGCTATAAATATATCTGGAATGAGTTATAAAAAAGAAGATGTGGTATGATTGCCAATGAGGCAACTATCCACAAAAGACCAAAATGACACAGACATTAACAACTATAGGTCACCGTACGGCCTTCAACAATGAGCAAAGCCCATACCGCATAGTCAGCTATAAAAGTCCCGATAAGACAATGTAAAACAATTCAAACGAGAAAACTAACGGCCTTATTTATGTAAAGAAATGAACGAAAAACGAATATGTAACACATAAACAAACGACAACCACTGAATATACAGGCTCCTGATTTGGGACAGGCACATACATAAATAATGTGGCGGGGTTAAACATGTTAGCGGGATCCCAACCCTCCCCCTAACCTGGGACAGTGGTATAACAGTACAACATAAGAACGAACTATAAAAATCAGTTGAAAAAGGCAGTTGTTTTGTGGATATGACTTATCCATTTCCCATGTTGTTGCTATGACATCTATTTCGCGAGCTACTACTTGATCCTACTTCGGCGTACATTATATCTTCCTAGGTTTATTGCTTGGATACAAGTTTGGTTCTTCGGATGTTGCTTTTGACACATAATTTATCCTCTTTCCAGGCTGTTGCTGACACTTAAGCTATCCTATCACATGTTTTTTGACACCCAAGTTAAGATCCTTTCACGGGAACACAAAGATTATCCTATCCCAAGGTTGCTGCTGATACATTAGTCATTCTATCCTCGCCGGATTTGTTGCTGTAACATAAGTGATCCTCTTCTCAGGTTATTGCTGACACATAAGCTATCCTATCCAATGGTTATTGCTGACACATAAGCTATCCTATCTAATGGTTATTGCTGACACACTAATATTATATCATCATGTTGTTGCCGAGAGACACATAAGTTATTCTATCTCCAGGTTGCTGCTGAAACATTTGTAATATAATCCCGGAGTTGATGCTGAAACATAAGTGACCTTCTTCCCATGTTATTGCTGACACAAACGTTATCCTACCCCAGGTTGTTGCTAACACAAACGTTATCATATTCCCACGTTGCTGCTGACACATAAGTTATCCTAACCTGGGGTTTTGTTGACACATTATCTATCCTATCCTGATGTTTTTTGCTGAAACATAAGTTATCACATCCCCAGTTTGTTTCTGGCACACAAGCTATCCTTATTTCAGGATGTTGTTGGTACACACGTTACCCTGTCCCCAGGTTGTTGCTGACAAACCGGATATCCTATTCCTAAGGCTTGCCTATCAACAGGTTGTTGTTCCATGCATTATCATATCCATGGGTTGCAGGGGCGGATGCAGGAATTTTCGAAAGGGGGGGTGCTAACCCAGGGCAAAGGGGGGGTGCAGGGGGGGGGGGGGGTGCAAAACATATGTCCCGATACAAATGCATTGATCGGCAAAAATAAAGGGGGGTGCGCACAACCGGAACCCCCCCCCCCCCCCCCCCCCTGAATCCGCCACTGGGTTGTTACTGACGAATGTAGGACAGAAAGTCACAGGACAAAAAGTCACAGACAAAAAGTCACGGACAAAAAGTCACAGGACAAAAAGTCACAATTCATTTTTTCTGATTATTTTCTTTGAAGAAAAAACGCTTATTTCTACAAAACTATTTTTGTATTTTTTGTTGAACCATTGTATATAAACCAACTTTGTAAACAAAATCCTAGAATAAAATATCAAAGATGATCAAATAATTGTTAAAAAAACAAAATGTCAAAGTGGCTTGGTACTTAAATGGCTTCTTGGGGCCAAGAAATATATCTTTTGCATGATTAAAATTAAATAGATCTTGATTTTGCAAGTATAAGGACACATTTCCTTAACTTTTATATGAATATATGTATTAAAAAGTAACTATTTCAAGATATTTCTCTTATATATTCAAACAATTGTCAACAATTATTTGTGACTTTTTGTCCTGTGACTTTTTGTCCTACCAAATTTGTGACTTTATGTCCTGTGACTTTTTGTCCTGTGACTTTCTGTCCGTTTACCGTTACTGACACTTGAGGTATCACATACCAAGGCTGCTGCTGACACATAAGTTATCAAGTCCCCAGGATGCTGCTGACACATAAGTTATCTAGTCCCCAGGCTGCTGCTGACACACAAGTTATCTAGTCCCCAAGCTGCTGCTGACACATAAGTTATCTAGTTCCCAGGATGCTGCTGACACATACGTTATCTAGTCCTCAAGCTGCTGCTGACACACAAGTTATCTAGTCCCCAGGCTGCTGCTGACACATAAGTTATCTAGTCCCCAGGATGCTGCTGACACATACGTTATCTAGTCCTCAGGCTGCTGCTGACACATAAATTATCTAGTCCCCAGGATGCTGCTGACACATACGTTATCTAGTCCCAAGGATGCTGCTGACACATACGTTATCTAGCTCCCAGGATCCTGCTGACACATACGTTATCTAGTCTCCAGGCTGCTGCTGACACATAAGTTATCTAGTCTCCAGGCTGCTGCTGACACCTAAGTTATCTAGTCTCCAGGATGCTGTTGACACATAAGTTATCTAGTCTCCAGGATGCTGTTGACACATACGTTATCTAGCTCCCAGGATCCTGCTGACACATACGTTATCTAGTCTCCAGGCTGCTGCTGACACATAAGTTATCTAGTCCTCAGGCTGCTGCTGACACATAAGTTATCTAGTCTCCAGGATGCTGTTGACACATAAGTTATCTAGTCTCCAGGATGCTGTTGACACATAAGTTATCTAGTCCCCAGGTTGTTGCTGATACATAAGTTATCCAGTCCCCAGGTTGTTGCTGACACATACATTATCTAGTCTCCAGGATGCTGCTGACACATACGTTATCTAGCTCCCAGGATCCTGCTGACACATGCGTTATCTAGTCTCCAGGCTGCTGCTGACACATAAATTATCTAGTCCTCAGGCTGCTGCTGACACATAAGTTATCTAGTCTCCAGGATGCTGTTGACACATAAGTTATCTAGTCTCCAGGATGCTGTTGACACATAAGTTATCTAGTCCCCAGGATGCTGCTGACACATAAGTTATCTAGTCCCCATGATGCTACCGACACACAAGTTATCTAGTCCCCAGGTTGTAACTGATACATTAGTTATCCAGTCCCCAGGATGTTGCTGACACATCCTATACTAGCTGTTAAAGTTGAAAAATCATTAATTGCAAAATACCAACAACTACTAATTAATGACATGACCGAGCATCCAAACAAATCTGAGATGTATCAATGCAAAGAATTTGGTTTGAGTAGTTGACATCAGAAACTATTACCACTTCATGATTAATATAACCAATATAGTTGAAAGAAGGAACTACCACCAATTGTTTGACAAGGCTTTGTTCTTTATAACAGAAAAAATATTATCTTCAAAATTCTATGTTTGGCCAGGTTGTTCTGAAACTGGCTTATTGTATGGCAATGACTGATGTTGGGTAAACATGCAGGCATTAAAAAGTAGGTACCTAATTTGTGTAATTAGTTGATCCTACAGTTTCTGGTCCAGCGGGTACAAGATTTGTGTCATCAACTTCTACACAGATGGCAACCCAGATCCCTGAAATTTCACAGCAAGATTGCACATATGTTGAAGTTGTTCACCTGCTATTATGGTATTGATTGAGAATATTTTTCTCATTTTCCAGACTTGGGAAGTTAGTCTTTTTTTCAGTATAATTTATGACAGAAGGTACAGGTTTTTTGTAATCAACTCCTCCTACAGATTTTTTACACTGATCCCTAAAACTTCACAGAAAGATTACACAAATGTCCCAGTATGGTTGTTGTGTACTTGCATTATGGAATTGTTTGAGGATTTTATTTTCTCACTTTTTCAGACTTGGCCACTTATTCCTTTTTTTAACAAGAATTTATGAAAATGGGTACAAGTATCAACCTACAGTTTTCAACCCAGAATCCTAGAACTTTACATGATTGATTCCACAAATTTTGAAGTTATAAACCTTTTTTTACTTGATGAAAATTGCAGATTAACCAAATATATTAGAAATGGGTGTTTATGTGTTACAAACATTGACCACTTGTGCCACCTTTTAAACCCTGACAGTATTACATAAAGGGACCATAATAGTATGGCCTTAAATACCCAAAATACTGTCATTTCAATATTTGGCTCTATTGGCTCTCCATACTGTCATTTTTATTACATTTATTTCATAATGAATGAGTGTTTCCTGGACGAAACACTATTTATTGTCATGTTTCTCAGATTCATGATGCATTTTGAATTCATATACTAACTGTGAAAAAAAAAAAATTCTGGAGGAGCAAGTTCCAATCAGTGTCCAACACATGCAGTTCAAGGGCCTTAAGGCTTAAACTTCCCAAAATAGTGTAAACTAGCATAAATATAACTACTGATCCTGTTTATAATTGAAATACACTAAATGAACAAATACTTCCAGCTGAAAGTCCAGTTGAAGCCAAAAATCAGGAAAAATCAAGAAATTATATTTTTTTGACAATCTTAAAACTGCTGTACCTAGATCAGTTTCATTCTGCTTGCTTTGTTGTGATTAATGTGTTCACTAGAGTCCACTCTAAATAAGACTTCATTGGGATACATCTATCAGCATCCTTCAGTCTTCTTGGTCAAGAAATAGGACAAAAATTATCAAAATTGACACTTTCTGCACCGGACAATCAACTTGGGGACAAATCCAGTATTAAAGATCTTTAAAGGTATGTAAGTGGGTGCTATTTTATGGATGCAAAAGCCCAACTAAAAATTTAACATATGAACCATAATCCTTTGTATATTTGACATTCATTTTTTGGTTTTTATACGACCGCAAAAATTTTAATTTTTTGGTCGTATATTGCTATCACGTTGGCGTCGTCGTCGTCCGAATACTTTTAGTTTTCGCACTCTAACTTTAGTAAAAGTGAATAGAAATCAATGAAATTTTAACACAAGGTTTATGACCACAAAAGGAAGGTTGGGATTGATTTTGGGAGTTTTGGTCCCAACATTTTAGGAATTAGGGGCCAAAAAGGGCCCAAATAAGCATTTTCTTGGTTTTCGCACTATAACTTTAGTTTAAGTGAATAGAAATCTATGAAATTTTGACACAAGGTTAATGACCACAAAAAGAAGGTTGGGATTGATTTTGGGAGTTTTGGTTCCAACAGTTTAGGAATTAAGGGCCAAAAAAGGGCCCAAATAAGCATTATTCTTGGTTTTCGCACAATAACTTTAGTATAAGTAAATAAAAATCAATGAAATTTTAACACAAGGTTTATGATCACAAAAGGAAGGTTGGGATTGATTTTTGGAGTTGAGGTCACAACAGTTTATGAATTAGGGGCCAAAAAGGGGCCCAAATAAGCATTATTTTTGGTTTTTGCACCATATTTTTAGTATAAGTAAATAGAAATCTATGAAATTTAAACACAAGGTTTATGACCATAAAAGGAAGGTTTGGTTTGATTTTGGGAGTTTTGGTCCTAACAGTTTAGGAATAAGGGGCCCAAAGGGTCCAAAATTGAACTTTGTGTGATTTCATCAAAAATTGAATAATTGGGGTTCTTTGATATGCCGAATCTAACTATGTATGTAGATTCTTAATTTTTTGTCCCGTTTTCAAATTGGTCTACATTAAGGTCCAAAGGGTCCAAAATTAAACTTAGTTTGATTTTAACAAAAAATGAATCCTTGGGGTTCTTTGATATGCTGAATTTAAAAATGTACTTAGATTTTTAATTATTGGCCTAGTTTTCAAGTTGGTCCAAATGGGGGTCCAAAATTAAACTTTGTTTGATTTCATCAAAAATTGAATAAATGGGTTCTTTGATATGCCAAATCTAACTGTGTATGTAGATTCTTAATTTTTGGTCCAGTTTTCAGATTGGTCTACGTTAAGGTCCAAAGGGTCCAAAATTAAACTAAGTTTGATTTTAACAAAAATTAAATTCTTGGGCTTATTTGATATGCTTTATCTAAATATGTACTTTGATTTTTGATTATGGGCCCAGTTTTCAAGTTGGTCCAAATCAGGATTCCATATCAAGTATTGTGCAATAGCAAGAAATTTTCAATTGCACAGTATTGCACAATAGCAAGAAATATCTAATTGCACAATATTGTGCAATAGCAATTAATTTTCAGTTGGAGTTATCTTTCTTTGTATAGAATAGTAGTTGATAATATATGTTGGAAATTTGCCAGACATGACTATGATGTCATTTTCTATTTTTATTTGCCAATAACTTTATGTAAATAACTTCATTGGAAATTTGCCAATATAAAATGTTGCTGATGAAGCTTTTTTTCCTTATCTTATCAAAAATGTTTTTAGTAATAGATAATGTATGTTGGACATTTGCCAGACATGACTATGTCATTTTCTATTTTTATTTGCCAATAACTTTATGTAAATAACTTCATTGGAACGCATTGAAATTGTTTAAATTTTTCTCATTTCAGATTTCATAAATAAAAAGAAAATTTCTTCAAACATTTTTTTGAGAGGATTAATATTCAACAGCATAGTGAATTGCCCAAAGGCAAAAAAAAACTTTTAAGTTCATTAGACCACATTCATTCTGTGTCAGAAACCTATGCTGTGTCAACTATTTAATTTTAGATTTAAAAAGTTTGAAGAAATCTTTAATTGATTTGTAAAATCTTGACATTTGTTTTGTGTAAAAAAAAACCATGTAATGTAAAAAAAAACCATGTAATGTCAAAAATTTGATCACAATCCAAATTCAGAGCTGTATCACGCTTGAATGTTTTGTCCATACTTGCCCCAACTGTTCAGGGTTCGACCTCTGCGGTCGTATAAAGCTGCGCCCTGCGGAGCACCTGGTTGCAATTATAGTCGACTCCGGCCAATCGGATACCCAAAATGTCAGCTAAAAATATCTGATTACCCGATATATTCAATTAGACAATGAATGTATATTCATTGAATATTCTGCAATAATAAGTAGATCTAATCCTGAGATGTTACTAACCCTGTCAATTGCTTAATATGTGAAAGGGGTGGAAGATTGATGGAGTGATTTTTATCACTTACACCACCACGATGTTTGCATAAAAAATTATCAGCTGATTATGAAAGGATTAAATTTGTTTGCACTTGCAGTTTTTATTGATAAAATAAGATTGATAAAATAGTATTGCATAAAGTTTACGTTTTCTGAAGACTATTTATGTTCATGGTTCTAGAGGCTTCTTCATAAATTTGTAAACAAACCAATATGGCCGCCACCGTGATTACCTTTGCACATGTGAAAAAAATATTTCTTTCAAAAGTCATATTTCTCTTGTCAAAAGGGATTTATATTTATATTGCAATAAATTATTCAGAAGGAGATACATTCAGTTTAGATTATATTTCTCATTCTATGAACAATTAGAGTTTAATCAAAATTCTCCCAACAGGAACGTACTGCTCTTGTCAACTGAGTCTTGTATAATTCTATTTATAAATAGATTCAAACCATTTGAAGTAAAAGGGCATCTAATTCACATGACAAAGGAAAACAATGATTTAAGACAACAATTTAATAAGAAATAGATCCTTTTAATTTATTGAAAACAAAATCTTCTTGTCTGCAAGGTTGCAAATTCGTAACTTCCGGGTTAATTTCCTGTCAGAAAAACATTGAAAATATCCGATTGTACATAGTTTTTAACCAAATTACCTGAATATTCTTATCCGATTTGCCGATATATTCTTATATCCGATATTCGATTACACGATAAAATTAACATCAAACATATAGGAAAGGGTTTGGTGTTTTGAAATAATATTACAATAGCCGATATATTCGTTTAGCCGATATCCGATTAGGTGGAGTCTACTGTATCAGAAAAATAAACTTATTTTTTTCACACATTTTAATGCTATAATAAATCATAGAAATAATCAAGTCCTTGTCCAATTTCCCATATAGCAATTCCTGTTCCTAATGCTCTGGCCAGATCTAATCTCATCTGTATAGACTTTAATGTTGGGTAAAATATCACATTAGCTTGCTGATTGTGTCTGAAAAAAAATAACACATCACAATAAATTGAAAAGGTACATTTTATTACAAGAATTTCATGTTTAATAATATATCGCATGTTCTTGCTGAAAACATTTGTTGAAATATCTAGAGATACTGTAACTTGTAAATCATCCCCTTCTTTTTTTTCAAGTGAATGCATTTTAAAAATATTTCAAATTATCAATTCAAATCCAAGTTATCTCCCTTTATGCACATATATATATATACTAGTTTTAAGGAGCAACTATCTGAGCTTCATTAACAACCATAAATGAATAATTACAAGGTTTAAAGACAATTACAGCAATCAATAACAGCAAGACAATTCTGACTTATAATAATGTCAAAATTGCAAATTTCTTTGCCACCAATATAAACTAAATATGTGATTATTTTCATTTTTCAATACCTGTTCATATATTGTGCAGTAATGTAAATTTACAACTTAATGTATGCAACACTTATTTTCACTTTGACAAATGAAACAGATTTTTATATTTGTTAAAGTGAGATATTACATGTACCAGAAAAAATAGGAATGTTAATTTTAATAGTTTGAGTGTTGCACATTTCAGTCTGTCTAATTTTATGTGTGATGACAAAATACAGTTTGTGTGGTAAGACCTGTCCACAATTTTTTTTTTTTACATTAAACAATACTTACTTGTATTCACCTATATGTTCTGCTACATTTGCATCCCAATTAAATTTAGGTTTTTGTTTCTTTAAAATCTCTATAAATCTAAAAACAAACATAAACAAATTACATTTTCAATCAATATTGGTTTGGCAAAAAAGCATTTTTTGTTTGACAAAAATAACCAAACAAAACTTATGCTTGGATGTATAATATCGAAAACATGTAAAATCCAAAATTAGCAAAAGGGCCATAAAATATAAACCTCATATAATTATCATTATAAAAGTTTTACAATACAATAAAAGGATTATAGCTTAAAAATTATTGAAAAATATCCTTAACATAGCATGAACTGCATTCATTAGCTCAAGCACTATAACATTCAACCTAAGACAAATTTGCCAGTATTAGACAGTAAAGTCCATATGCAGGTATTTTGCTTTGAAAATAATCCTTTTTTTTTCAAATGTGCAACGTAATTGTGGTAGTACTTAAAAAAAATATCAATAAAATAAGTGATGAAGGATAAACTTACTGATGTCCTAAAATAGGTCCACCACCGCCAGCATGATATTCATTACCATAAAAGTTTAATCCTAGTAAAATCTTCTTCCTGTTTGTAGCTTTGGGATCTATAGCTTCTACACATTGTTTCATCCATAATATTGGACTGTTAGGTCCAGGCCTATAAAAAAGTACAAAAGTGTTGATGAGTATTCAAAAGTTTAAAGTGGCAATTATGCACTATATTTAACTCTTATGTTGAACTCTAGATTCCTTCGCATGTTCTTTGTGTTTTGCAATTGTTATTAAATTAGCATAGACAAAAGGGCTTATATTAAATTAAGTTTTAACAAGAAGCTATCAACAGCCTGAATTGTTCACCTGTTATTTTTTGCTTAAATTTTTCATCAATGATTATTTTTGCTTTTCAATATACATGTATATTAATGAGTGGCTTAAAAATGCCATTTAAATGTTCATTGTATGACTATAGGTCATATTTTCTTCAAAAGCAAATGAATGCATTTTACCCATCTGTTCCATTTTAGCCAAAGTGTCTATGTTTCTTGACATACAAGGAAATGAAGTACAAAATTTATAATAGAAGATTTTTAAAATTAAAAAACATTAAACAACTTGTGTAAAATTGTCCTCAAAGGGCAATAACTCCTTAAGGGGTCAATTGACAATTTTGGTCATATGAAAACTTTTTTGTAGATCTTACTTTGGTGAAAATTTTTGCTGTTTACAGTTTATATTTATCTATAATAATATTTAAGATAATAAAAAAAACTTCCTTAAAACTACCAAGTTAGTGGCAGCAACCCAACAATGGGTTGTTCAATTTGGCAGAAAATTTCAGGGCTGATAGACCTTCACCAATTAAACAATTTAACGTAATAATGTCAGATTTGCCCTTATAGCTTGAGTTTTTGAGATAAAAGCAAAAAACTGCATTTGAACACTATGTTCTATTTTTAGTCACAATGGCCATGTTTGTTGATTGATCAAAACTTCGTATACAACTTATAAACTAGATACCCTAAGGACCATTAATTTAAAGTTTGAAGGTATTTGGCCCAGTAGTTTCAGAGGAGAAGATTTTTAAAATAGTTTATGACAAATGCCAAGTGATGGCTTAAGCTCACATGGGGACCTTTGGGCCTGGTGAGCTAAAAAAGGGTCTTACAACTGATTATCTCCCCCTTTTCATCTTGATGTTATAAGAAAGTTAGAAAATGCCATAATGAATGAAAAAAAGGGGATCAACTAAAAAAACACCAAGCATATTGGCATCTATATGAGAACTGGAAAAAATTTAAAGTGTTAAATAATTTTTCACTAAACTTTATAGTTAAACACAGTTTGCAATAGAGTTCACTCAATTTTGCTTTTGTGGGAATTCAAATTGATGTTGTTCTTTTACTTCTCTGAGTTATTCAACTTCAATAAAATACCTTTTTTTAAAAATAGCAATGAATATTCCTAAAATGCATGTTATATAACATTGAAATTATATATATATATATAAATATTTAAACAACCTTACTTTTTAGCTTGACATTCTGAACAGATACATGTATACCGGTTTTGTTAATGACCTTGTGTTAACCTTAGGTCTCTTTTGGCTTCTTTTTGTGTTATTGCTGTCTAAATGACCCTACATCTCTTTTTATTGATACTCACAATTTTGCAATCATTTATTTATGTTCCTATTTGACTTACAATTTTTCTCCTAAAATGAATTGTGCATCAGTTACCTTTGTGGATTTGAGAAATCATATGTCATCAGACTGAATCCATCAATCACTGGTGCCAGCTTATCAAATTCCTTCTTACCAAACATTCCAGCTTGGTCACTGAAAAATAGTCAAAACATATACAGATAGAGTAAGAAACAATGTAGAAAGAATAGCATGTTTAGGAAATGTAAATACACAACATTCTAATTTAGAATTTATGAATGAACTAACCCGTTTAATCTTTGGCCATTTGGGGAAAATATGTCATAGGACACTGTATTTGACTGGGATGTCAATTCTTTCCGGGAAAAGCAGCATTTGGAAGACTTTGTATTAGGAGGCAGACAGGATAGTTGCATAATCCATCTTCCAGCCATTCAATTTTCATTTACACCCATGACAACGAAGCCAAGTAGCTGCTTATCAACTAAAAATGGTAATCTGAATCATCTGTACTCAGGATAAAAAGAGTCAAACTAATTAATGCACACACACAAAAAATGAACAGATATCCTTAGAAACATATTGTTTTGTTTTATTGTTTTTCATTTGTATTCCTTTTTATGTTAGTGATATATTAAAGTCAGGTTTACTTCTTAATTCCTTAGCTTAACTCTATCAAAATTAAAATTTAATGTACCTTGCATAAACTGGAGGTGGAATAACTAAAATCAATGTTTTCTTTGCTGCTTTAAATGTTTCTCCCATGTGAGTTAAGAAATGTACTAACTCTCTGAAATTAAAAAAAAAAACAACATTAAAGACAATATAAATATCTTTTCATTCTTGTTTTGTATGAGAAGTTAAGTATTAAATCATCAGTGAAACAGCAACCAAACTATACACAAATTGTTTGTTTTACTTGGTGTTTTATTATGAATCAGCAAAATTCTACTGTTGGAATAAATCTGTTCTGATTTTTTTAGATGATAATAATACTGTATTTCTTGTGTAACAATGTGTTTATCATCTGTAAATCTGATATCACAAAAAAACAAGTGAAACTGCGAGCTACTGCTCACTGATGATACCCCCGCCGCAAGTGGATAATATTAATAGTGTAAAAATATGCAAGTGTTCTGTAAACAGGAAATTGTCGAGTGATGAATCTGAAAACGCATCACACGGTATAGCTGACTTATAAAAATCCTGAAACCAAATTTCAGAAATCCTTGTATTGTAGTTCCTGAGAAAAATGTGACGAAAATTTTGAACTTGGTTATCATGTGTAAAATCATACAAGTGTTCGGTAAACAGGAAGTAGTCGAGTGATGAATCTGAAAACGCATCACACGGTATAGCTGACTTATATAAATCCTGAAACCAAATTTCAGAAATCCTTGTATTGTAGTTCCTGAGAAAAATGTGACGAAAATTTTCAACTTGGCTATCATGTGTAAAATCATACAAGTGTTCGGTAAACAGGAAGTTGTCGAGTGATGAATCTGAAAACGCATCACACGGTATAGCTGACTTATATAAATCCTGAAACCAAATTTCAGAAATCCTTGTATTGTAGTTCCTGAGAAAAATGTGACGAAAATTTTCAACTTGGCTATCATGTGTAAAATCAGACAAGTGTTCGGTAAACAGGAAGTTGTCAAGTGATGAATCTGAAAACGCATCACACGGTATGGCTGACATATATAAATGTTGATACCAAATTACAGAAAGGGTGGATGTGTAGTTCCTGAGAAAAATGTGACGAAAGTTTCATGGGACGGACTGACTGACGGACGGACGGACGGACTGATGGACTGATGGACGGACAGACAGAGGTAAAACAGTATACCCCCCCTTTTTTAAAGCGGGGTTATAATTTAAAAGGGGGGGGGGGTATAAAAAGAATTAACCTGGAATAATTTCCATTGGATAATTTTCTCTGTACATTTTGTTATTTCAATATAAGGGCAAAGGTTGAGGCTTAACAAAACTTATTTAACCCTTAAAATGTTACTAGTTACATCCAAAAACAAACTTATTCAGCGGTTGTCTAATTGGTCTAATTTGGTTTTTTTTTTGGTTTTGATAATAGACCTTTGGTAGCCTGTGTTAACAACTTATCTAGACAGAAACTTTTCAGAGCTTGAAGAGTTAAAACGTTTCGTCAACTGAAGTGAAAATTGATTTCAAGCTGATACAAAATTTAAAAGCACTGTTCATTACATTACTGTCACTTGTCTGATATAATGTTTTGAAAATTAAGACAATCATGACAATCATAACACTCTGTATGCTATTAAACATACATATATACTTCCCAAAGATAAATTGCAAGCAATTAATGAAAAAAGATAGGAATATTTACTGAGTACATTCTCATTAAATAGAAATAAATTCCTACTTTCTTTTTTGTCCACCAAGCTGTGACCATATTTCTACTATTAATCCATCAAATTTATATTTCTGAAAAACAAATCACAAATGCAGTTGTCATAGTTTTATCTTGAGCTTTTATTTTCAACAAGGGAGATAATATTAAACTTCTCAGTCTGAGACTATATTCAACAATCACAAATTAACAGTTTGAACAAAACAAATGATGATCTCATACAAGAGCCTGATGTGGGTAAAACTAGCACATGTATAAACATAGATAACCAAGATAATACAAGTAATAAAGATGATGGCAAAGATGAAAATTCACTTGAAGGTGTACTGAAGAAAATGGAATTACAGGAAAATGAAATAAAAACACTAAAATCAGCATTCCATAAGTTAGAGAATGAACACATTGTCAGGGATGAAAAAATCAATAATCTAACAATTATGTGTGAAAAAATCATAACAAAATTTGAAGATATAGACCAAATAAAATCAGAAGTACACAAGATTAACCAATCAGTTGAGAAGCTAGATTTTGCTTCAACAAATGAAAATTACAAGGAAAATAAAGCTCAAAATCTTTTGAATAATTCAAAATTAGCTGAAAATTACAAAGAAATACAATAAGGATCAAGGTAGTGAAATATGCAAGAGAGTAAATAGTTTGAATATAAAGACAACACAAATAGAAAAGAAAGTGCAAGAGATAAAAGAAGAAATAAATCCTCATTTAAAGGAAATGCATGAGAATTTACATGTAGAAAACAGTGGGCTAAAACAATTGGAAAATTCAACAAAAGAAATGAAGGAAAATATCCTGGAAGAAATAAATAGACATTTTATGGATTTAAGGATAGGTGTTAACACAAATTTTAAGACATTAGAGAGAATACAAGAGGTAAACAAGACATGTTCTGAAATGAAAGATCTGTTTGAAGCAAGATGTACACAAAGTGTTACACAGTCTGATAACTATACACAAAGTATGATAGAAAAAGAGTCTGGAAATAGTATTGAAAAATCCAAAAACACAAACATACAAAAAGTGGATTTATGGGTCATAGGATCATCAATTGTGAAAGACCTTGATGGTAAAAAAATGTACAAGAATAAACAAGTGAAAATCACTACTTTGAGAGATAAAACTGTAGAGGGAGCAACAAAATTTGTGAAATTGGGAACAGTACATGCTAAAAATGTTTTGCTACAAATAGGATCAAATGATTTGGAACAAAAAACACCAGATGATGTACTACAAGAGGTTGAATTACTTGTTCGTGAACTTAAATCTACTCTACCAGAATCTACAGTTGTGATCGGGGAACTTTTACCAAGATATTATCTTGGTGACCGAAACAAAGCTGATGCATATAATGAAAAAATTGGTCTATACAATATTTTACTTAGAGACTATTGTGTTGATACTGGGTTACACTATGTACAATTTGAAAATATGATTCATTCAGATTTCTATGATGGTATTCATCCAAATTTTAAAGGTGTAAAGCTTTATGTCAGATGTGTTAAGGAAATTTTAAACCCACTGTTATCAGTTAGATATGATTAAAATTATCCAAGGTCCTTCAACAATGGCTATTCAGTGAGGTCAAATTATGACCAGAATAGAAGTGGGTACAATAAAAGAGATACAAATGGATATCAGGGTTACAGACAGGACAAGCATAACTCTTATAATAGATATACAGAGAATACAAATAATGGATACACAGATAGTACAAACAACAGATATACAGATAATACAAATAACAGATATACAGATAATACAAATACTAGTCACATGCACATGAACAATGATAGGGACAACATGTACAAAATGTTTGAATACATGTTTAGTGGAATGAGAGATGGACATTATTAAGTAATAAGAAATAAAGATCTTTTTGTTGACATTTTTAAATATTTGATTTTTGGTTAAACATGTTAAACTAGGCAAAATAGATAAGCCTAAGAATATTTGTAAGAAGTTTTTTTAACATTTTTCATATTATCATGTAGATGTATTAAAAGAAATATGATAGATATTATAATGTGTATACATATAATATACCTGGGAACAGTTAAAAATAAGAAGGTTAGTAAAATTGGATAACTGAGATCAAACTGACAAAAGAGAAACTTAAAAGTGTTATTTTATATGTTAATTGTTTACCATAAATCATAAGGCAATGACAAAATTTACTATATTGAATATATATTAAAAAAGTAATTCATAAACAATCATTTTAAAGTTGGAATTCAACATGTTTAATCAATATATTTTGGATTTTTGGATGTAAGTGTAAAGAAATAATTTTAAAACAGAAAATAGAAAAGAAAAAAAACAAACATTTTTTACTTGCTTATTCAAAAATTTTGAGTTATCTTTCTTTGTCCTCAGATATTGTTTAAATGATGACACATTGTTTATTGCTTGATATTTCTTATATGTACAAATGTATGGTTAATGTTTTGAAATATGAATATATCATATATATGACAATGAAGAGTTTTATATTTTAAAGATAAACCAAAGTCATCTTCTTAAGTCAATAATTGGCAGTAGAAAAACTCAAATGAAAACTATAACAATGAAACTTATAATGATTTATTTTCAGACCATTTATTTAATTATTTTACAAAAACATTTAGTTTACCAAAAAAAAAAGGAAGGAATTTGATCATGGGAACTCATGAGAATAAACGCTATTTAACTATTTCTGCTTGGAATGTGCGTGGCCTTGGGGACAAAATTCAAGATGATTTTTTTATAGATAAAATTCAAAGTGACATAAATATATTACTTGAAACCTGGAAAGGGGAGTGTAAAGATTATAAAATATCAAATTATAATACTTTCTCAAAAATACGCAAAAAGAAAAAAAAAGCACGTCGACATAGTGGAGGAATTATTGTCTATTACAAAAAAGAAATAGCAAAAGGTATAACCAATATTAATGGTACAAAATCACAAAATAGATTATGGCTAAAACTTGAAAAGGAATTCTTTGGTTTCAAAGAAGACTTATATTTATGTGCATTATACATTTCCCCTATAAATTCAAATTATTTTGAAAATGATTATAGCTTTTTAGAAAATGAGATCAGTACTTTTGCAAGACAAGGAAAAATACTTTTAATGGGGGACATGAATGCAAGGACTGGTAAATGTCCTGATTTTATTACAGGAGATTCTTGTCAAATAAATAATTTTGATGCTAAAAATCTAATACCAAATTATTATGAAGTTGACACTGAAATTTCTAGAAACAATCAAGATAATGTAACAAATGTACAAGGTAAATCCTTATTAGAACTATGTATTGCCTCAAGGTTACGCATATTAAATGGCAGATTTATAGGGGACAGCCTAGGCTACTATACTTATATGTCAATAAATGGATACAGTGTTGTAGATTATGCATTAATAAGTGAAAGTCTCCTGTCCTCAGTGAAATACTTTAAAACTGATGATTTTACTTACTTGTCAGATCATGTACAGATTCAGTTAACATTAAATTGTAATATAAAACAAACTTTTGACCTTAAAAGTCATATAGAAAAAAAATGGAAATATTTGAAAAGATATAAATGGACTGAAAATTCACATAACTTGCTACTTAAAGCTCTTGTGTCAGAGCATATAAAAAATGATATAATGGAGTTTGAATTAAATGAGTATCAGGAAAATCAAAAAGGGGTTGATGGTGCAACTGAAAATTTAACTAACATTTTTGAAAATATCTCTGATATTACTTGTAAAATTACAAAAAGAATTAAAAGTATTTAAAGAGAAAAAAATATAGACAGGCATGGTCAGACAATTGTGTATATGAGACAAAAAAAGAAATAAACAGGATTGGAAATAAACTTAAAAAATGTCCAAATAATCAACTTAAACAGAAATATTTTGAATTGTTAAAAAGTTTTAAACAAGAATGTGTCCTCAGTACACGAATGCCCCACTCGCACTATCATTTTCTATGTTCAGTGGACCTTGAAATTGGGATAAAATCTCTAATTTGGCATTAAAATTAGAAAGATCATATCATAGGGAACATGTGTACCAAGTTTGAAGTCGATTGGACTTCAACTTCATCAAAAACTACCTTGACCAAAAACTTTAACCTGAAGCGGGACAGACGGACGAACGAACGAACGAACGAACGGACGGACAAACGAACGGACGCACAGACCAGAAAACATAATGCCCCTCTACTATCATAGGTGGGGCATAAAAAATGGTAAAATTTAAAAAAGCACAATACAGAGAGAAAATATTTAACTCATTAACAGATAGTTTTGATAAGAAACCTAAAGATTATTGGGAAATACTTAAAGGAATGAAAAACAAAAAAAATACTGGTAATGAAGTGCCAAAAATTTTAAAAGATGAAGAAATAATTACGAAGTATATTCAGGACCAAGGAAAACCCACATTTGTAAATATAAAATGGAAAGAGGAAATAGAAAAACAACTTGTTAATATTGAAAAGAACATAATATCTAATAGAGAAACAGATGCTCCAATAAAATACTCCGAAATAAAAAATGTTATTAGTAAGCTAAAAAAAGAAAAAGTGCCTGGGCCAGATACCATTATAAATGAAATAGTAAAATTTAGTAAAAATGTATCTATCAAAAGTATTGTTAAACTGTTTAACCTTATTTTGAATACAGGTATTTACCCATCAAAATGGAAATACTCATACTTAATTTTATTGCATAAATCAGGAGTAAAAACTGATCCTAATAACTACAGGGGAATATCTCTGATAAGTTGCTTACCAAAATTGTTTAATGCTGTATTAAATGAAAGATTGATTAAACTGATGGAAAATACTATAAGTAATACTCAATTTGGCTTTAGAAAAAATCACAGAACCTCTGATAGTATATTTGTGCTTAAGTCTTTAATAAACAAATACTTACACAAAAATAAAAATAAAATATATGCCTGCTTTGTAGATTTAAAAAAGGCTTTTGATTCTGTCTGGAGAAAAGCTTTACTTTATAAACTGTATAAGGCAGGAGCAGGGAAAAAAATATTTAATATTATTAAAGGACAGTATGAGGAAACAAAATCTGCCTTCAAGCATCAAGAGTGGCATTCAGAATATTTTGAAATCACACAAGGGGTTAAACAAGGGGATTCATTGAGTCCTACTTTATTTAATTTATTTATTAATGATTTAGATGCAGAGTTTTCAAATGAAAATAGCTGTCCATTAGAACTAATTGATACTAAAGTAGGATCTTTACAATTTGCTGATGACCTTTTAATATTATCTGAAAGTAAAGAAGGCCTACAAAATAGTCTGAACAACTTAGAAAAGTATTGTGAAAAATGGCAATTAACTTTAAATATTAATAAAACTAAAACAATGATTCTGCAGCAAAATAATAAAAAAGTGGAAACATCTTTATCAAAATATAAAAATGAAAGTTTGTCAAATGTCTCTGAGTATTCATTTCTTGGAATTCTTGTGAAATCAAATGGAAACTTATTGCATAGCTCTGAAGAGCTTGTAAATAAAGCAAGGAAAGTGATGTTTGCCATTAAAACTTATGCTGGTTCCTTAAATAATCTGCCAGTTAAAGTAGCTTGCAGTCTTTTTGATTCTATAGTTAAACCAATAGCCACTTATAATTCAGAAATAACTTATATGGATATTTATGTTACAAAATTTAGAGCAGAAAAACGTGCAAATATTTCCAAAACAAATATAGACCCCCTTAATTTTACTGATAAATCAAGTTTAGAAAAATTACATTTGTCTTTCTGTAAATATATCCTCGGAACAAGAAAATCTTCATCAAACATAGCTGTGAGAACAGAGCTAGGGAGATACCCACTAGAGATGCATATAAAAACTCAAAGTATACTTTATTTATCAAGATTACTAAATTCTGAAATTAATCCATTATTATACGAATCCTTTTTACTTTCTAAAAGTTTAGATAATTCAGGTTGCTATACCTGGTTTACATATGTTAAAAATATTTTGAAAGAGGTAAACATGGACGCATCCATTCTTGAGGGAAACAAAAGAAAAAATTACTCAAAGTTGTTAAAAAAAACCTTAAAACATCAATTCTTAAATTTCTACACAAATATAATTGAACAAAAATTTGAAAAAATAGATAAAAAAGGTAAATTGTATTTATATAAAAGTTTAAAGCAAAATTTAGAAATGGAAAACTACTTAAACTGTAAATCTTTTGAAAAGAGAAGTAACATAACAAAAATGAGAATGAGCGATCATAATTTAATGATAGAAAAAGGAAGACATTTAAAAATACCTAGAGAAAAAAGACTATGCACATCCTGTAATACAATGGAGGATGAAGCCCATTTTATTTTATACTGCAAAAAATATTGCTAAACTAAGAGATAACTTTATAGGAAATGTAATTAAACATATGCCAGATTTTATGTCCTGGCAAGAAATTGAAAAAAATAAATATCTTCTTTGTCCATCAACCTCAAAAGAAGTAGAAAGCTTAGGGTCCTATTTTAAACAGGCATTAGAACTGAGGACAGGGGACTCTTGATTTATTTATAAAATATATTTATATATCATATAGATAGATTGTTTTGCTTTTTTGCTTTTTTTGTTTCATGGTTTTGTTTGTTAAATGTATTTTGTGTATGTTTATATTATTTGTCACAAACTTATTGTTCAGAGTTTATATGACAATAAATATTTGAATTTGAATTTGAATTATTCTTGTTCCAGGTCTATGGAGAAATTCAAATTTAGCAGTTTGTCTCACTACAAAAATATTCACCTAAATATGAATAATGAATATTGAAAAGTTAAGAAAGCATTTATATCCTTACAAAGTTTTTTTGATAAAAAAAAAAATTTAAGTTTGAATTACATATTTAGATTACTTCAGTATATCTAAGGTTAAAACTAAAAAAAAAAAAAAAAAAAAAAAACAGCCAGCAATGACTTAATGCTTGTTTTCCATTTTTTTATGCCCAACCTACGACTGTTGAGGGGCATTATGTTTTCTGGTCTGTGCGTCTGTTCGTTCGTCTGTTCATCCATTCGTCTGTCTGTCTGTCCCGCTTCAAGTTAAAGTTTTTGTTCAAGGTAGTTTTTGTTAAAGTAGAAGTCCTATCAACTTGAAACTTCGTTTACACGTTCCTTATAATAGGATCTTATTACTAATTTTAAAACCAAATTAGACTTTTGACTCGAATTTCATGGTCCACTGAACATAAAAAATGTTAGTGCAAGTTTCAGGTTAAAGTTTTTGGTCAAGGTAGTTATTGATAAAGTTGAAGTTCAATCAACTTGAAACTAAGTACATATGTCCCCGATGATATGATCTTTCTAATATTAAAGCCAAATTAGATTTATCACCCCCATGTTACGGTCCATTGAACATGGAAAATGATAGTGCAAGTGGGGCACCCTTGTTCTTTGGACACATTCTAGTTCATACTCCTTTATCAAAGTCTAGCAATAGTTGTCATAATGTTTAATGGCAGTTTGGTACTAACTCATAATTGTGATATCTTTCAGCTCATGTGTTGCCAATCTATTAATAATAGCTGTCTACAGGAATTTTTCATATGTACTCATATCATGTTACATGGTCCAAACTATATGTGTTCTGTCAACATGTTCATATGGTTTGAAACACATATTCTTTCAATACCTTTGTAAACTTTAACATTGTATCTATACAGTCTTCAATGTTATCTTCACTAGAAAATGTAGCTTCAAAATCTTTTAAGCTCCATCCATCAAATAATACTCTTGGAACTAAAATAAATATCAATGCAATTACTTTTTATGATATATGTTTATATAATAAATAGAGAATAATACATGGCAAAATCCGTATCATATGTCGTATCATCCCGAGACATCAATATCAGCCCAAGGGCCTTTAGGCCCGAGGGATGATATTGGTCGAGGGTGATACGGCATGTGATACGGATTTTGCCATGTATTATACGCTTTATCATATATTTCAACAGAAGAGTATTATATTATATGAACTGTTTTCTGATCCCGATAGATTAGCACTGGGTTACCTTCAGTTCTGCTTTTGTCTTGGTTCAAAGCCTTAAAATAACTGCTTATACAAAGCACCTGGGTTACCTTACCATTTGCCTGCTGCTGTTTTAAAAATATTTTGTTTATTATTGTATTTATTTGAGTGTTTTGTATTTTTTATAGTTGCATTTAGTGTGCCAAAAAATATGCAAACTTGATGTTCGTGACGTCACATACAATATGAAAACTTGACGTTCGTGACGTTACATACCAAACAATGACGTCATTAAAAAAAATGACCTATTTTGAGGAAATTTTTTCTTAAGCAAAAAAAAAACAAAAAACTTTATGTAAAAAAAAAAAAAAAAAAAAAAGGTATGCGATACGGGTTTTACCATGCGATACGGGGTATGCGATACGGGTTTAGCTATGCGATACGGGGTATGCGATACAGGGTAGGTGATACAGACTGGAAAAACAACCTTTATTAGATATACAAAATAGCTGTATTTTGTACTAAATATATGATAACATCTTCTATTTGCCTACCACGGTATAGAGATTATCTGTATACATGCTTTCGTATGTTGAATTGTATTCTAAATCTAAGAGAACAAAAATTTGTTTACATAAAAAAGAAAAAGGAAATCTCCAAATCATTTCATAATTCATAAAATTGAGAATGGAAATGGGGAATGTGTCAAAGAGACAACAGCATGCATAAAATCTTATTGAAATAAAGATACTGTGTTCACTTTTTCATTGCAAGGATCTATTAACACTCTATTGTAATTTCGAAATCCTCTGATTTTGTGAAATTGTCATAATGAAACGCACCTTCAAAAATATGCAGGCTGAAATTTCATTGGCTGATAAAATAATTACCAGAAAATAAAGTAGAAGGGAGAGTTGTTAGATCCTTGCAGGCAAAGCATGTACATATAATCCGTATTTTAATAAGATTACCATACATGTCATACCATTAACCTTTATATTTACACAATATGTATGTTATAGAAGTCATGCTCTTTAAGGATTTTTCTTCATCCTGACAACTTTGGGGAAGAAAACCAAGGATCTTTAACTATAGGCATAGTTTAATACAAACCCATTTTTGTGTTTCCTTCCTTGACCTCTTCAACCCATCCTAAAATGTATGAATAAAAAAACTTTAATAACTTTATCAGTAGTTTTATATATCAACTATTTATAGAATAACATAATTCAAAATCTAACTATTTCAGATTGTTGCTGAAAAGATTCATGTGCTAATGTGAAGCAAAATTATATCAAGGTGAAATTTGATCTGGAGGAAAAAATGTCACAGTAGTTGTTATTTTTTATCCAGAGGAAAATATTTCCCTGGGATATTTTTTCCTTGCTGTGAAATTCCAATCTTGGTAGTTAACTTTTTGAATAGTTAATAGAAAAAAACTTTTACACAAATACTATGAAATTAATAGTGTATTTGAATTAAAGCTAAATTGTTAAAAAATTGGAAAATAATTTTACAAATTATCATTGAAAAAATTTCCTGAAATATTCAAGTACATATCATTCTTTTAAAAAGAAAATAATCATGAAACATAAGAAAGAAAACCAAAGTAATTTCAAATAATATTATGATTAAATAAGGTAAGTGAAACACATGTAAAAGTGAGTTGTTTTCAGATCTCAATACAAATATAATTAAAAAGTAAAAGTCGAAATATAGTTGCATTACTAAGTACTGTTAACAGTAATGGAAGAATTTGAGTATGATGATATTTTTAACTAAATAAATAGTTTTGTCTGGGGACAAAGATGTAGTTGTTGATTATATGGAAGTCAGATCAATCATAACATAACAATATATTGGAACAAAACCAATTTCAACAGCTGGATAGTATTTATCTGTGAAATGTTATCTTTTTTATTAAATCGTGTTGTAAGTCTTCTTTTTATATAAATGAATATATTAAAAATAAGATTCAAGGAAAAATTTCACTATGAAATAGATTCAGGAATATATTATATTAAAATTACTCATAATTACCTCCCTTTGATTGATAAATTATGAAAATTTGCTCTACCTTTGTGAAACAATTTATAATTATAGTCAGGTATATATCGGTTGGGAGTAACTTACATAGTAGTCAATTGGACGCTATTTCACAAGGTTCTGTGAAATATGGTACGGAAAATATATACCGGTTCATACTATCTGCATAGACTTTCACTCCTCTGAAAAAATCTACCTGTGAAATACCATGTCTAGAAAAAAATTACTGTGACATATTATCACCAGGATAAAATATCACAGAGGAAGAAATAAACCGTTACACTAACATCCTTACTTTTTCCCATCTTGGTAGAAATAATCTCAATTTACAAACACCAGTTAATATGATGGCTTTGTAAGTGATAGGATTGAAATCTTACAAACCTGAATCTATATCATGATTCATGGCCTTGCTTGTGACATATAACATACCTGAATCTATATCATGACCTCCTTGCATGTGATATGATCCACCAGGTCTTCTTTTTACTTGTAACCAAACAGGAGAAACCATGCTGAATTTGTTACTGAAAGTTTTTGCAATGTCGTATCCATGACTATTCCACTACAATGAAGAATTAATAATTAGTTCAGAAATGGTTATCCATCACTTGGTCTCTGGTAGAGAGTTATTTCTGTGGCTATCATAAATCATATCACATCTCATTATTTTCATATCTATGCACAGACTATGTTGTTAATAATAGTCAAATTAAGGAGGTTGGCCTAGGACAAGAGAAATAACTCTTTATAAAATCATCAGTATGTTTGTGTCAGCCATTTTCATAATATATTCTAAGCTTCTAGATTAAAGACATTTTTTCAAATCTGCTCAGGTAAAATATTAAAATACATTGATGAAACTTGACTTTTACAAAAGCATGAATTACTTAAAGAGTTATCTCCCTGAATCAAGGTCTGGGGGGGGGGGGAGGGGGCAGATTATTGGAGGTTTTGAGTTCAACCAAAATCAAGACTGTGATTGCTGCTCAATGGATACAATTTAGCATCAAGAGTTACAACAGTCAGTGAGTCAAAATAATGTGCCAACAACAGGTATCAAGATGTCCTGCAAATTTGGACTTAAATAATTTTTTATATCATGTATTGACAAACTTAAAGGCAAAATTGAGAATTCATTCATATTCATCATTAATATACAAAGGACAAACTATCTATGTTTTGAATAAGAATATACTTTAGAAATCAATTCAGACTTAAAAAGATTCATTCACAGAAAAAAAGAAGAAAATTTTCCACAAAGTGTATTTAATCCAGGGGAGATAATCTTATTAGATCTAGCTGATAAATCACATAAGTCTTACACTCTTTTATAAACTTTAATTAATCAAGAAAAGGAAGTTTCAGTTTTCTTATTATTATGAAAGTGATAAATCTAAATTACCTTCTCCAAAATTAATATCAATTAATCATTCAAATTGAGAAAATTAAAGATTTTTTTTTATACTTGCCATTAAAAATCAAAATTTCAAACACATTATAATCAATGTTTCCAATATTTTCTAATTATTAAAAGAAAACATACCTCCTGTTTTTGGAGAACAAATATATAACTCCTATTGGTGCTATCCTTTAACATGTTAGTCATTCCAAAAACTAGTTGAAATATGAATCTTAGTTTGTTTGGGTCGGTTGGTTGGGAGATATGAGCTTATGCATAAAAAAGAACACAAAATTGTACCATACACAAAACCATATTTATAGAACATATACAATGTAATATCATAAAATCATGGAAAATACAATCAGGAGGGTATTTGAAAAATCCCAGGCATGGGGTGAAATTCTCTAGTGTGACACCCTGATACATGTCATTTGACCGGTATGAAAGTACTAACAAACAAGCTATTTATATCATGACAAACAAAACTTATATGCTGCAAAAAGTAACATGTTTACATTATACAAATTCGTTTTATAAAACCTGTTTTTCAATAATTAAGAATTCAAGATCTGTATTCATGTGAACTTACAGGAGTAACATAAGCTAGAATATCACCAGTAAAATGTGGAGTCTTTGATTCACTAATAGAACCATATTCTTTCAGGATATCTTTAAGTTTTATTTCTTCCTTTACAAGACCTCTTTCTATAACACTGTTTGTAACTGGTTTGAACTACAATGAAAAAAAAAATTACAATTTCTTTTGTATAATCATCATCCAAAGTCTAAACATGGGCAAAACGTTATGAAAATCTGGAAGAATAATTTTTATGATTTCAGAAAGATTCCAACATTGGCGGATCCAGGGGGGGGGGGGGGGGGGGGGGGGTGTTTTCGGGGGTTGGAACCCCTCCCTTTTTTTCGGCCGATCAATGCATTTGAATGGGGACATATAGTTGGAACCCCTCCTTTGTCCTGGGTTGGGAACCCCCCCCCTTTTTAAAATGGCTAGATCCGCCCCTGTGCCAAGATGTTTCATTGAACAAAACTTTTGAACTATTAGAACCGGGAAGGAAAGAGCAGTTTGATATCCAGAATGTACAATTTAATATGATGCATGAGATTCAAAATTGCATCGGGAATGTGAAATTGTGGTTGGAAAAAAGAATTCATCTATACATCATTTGTTTGTTTTTGTGTTTGTTTGGTGAAAAATATACAAAAGTGGTATAAATTTTATTCCAGTATTGTAAGCAATACTTTTTTTCTGGTATATCAGTATTGGGTTTGCTAACTATGGGACATCCAAGATTTATATAATGTGTGAGGCATCATAGTCCATAAGTGTTAATGGTACTGTCTCCAAAATGGCATACCAAAGTAGCCTGACTACTAGCTTAAAGTTAAATAAGATATATATATATCAAAATTGATTCCATTCATGTCTGTGACATGTGGTAGTGTGATATTGTAATTTCTGCTGAATTTTACCTTATCCTTTTTTACTTTTTTCTTGTCTTTTGGAGACAAACTAGCATCAGTTATAACTGTATACAATATAGTTAATAGCAAAATGATTCTTTGTTTAAGTATCATCTCCTTAACAGGTATGGCCTAAAAAATGAAGAAGAAATCATGATTTAATTTGTTATGCTAGTACTGTACATAAAACATTAAAAAAAAAATTTAATTATTGTGTAACCTTTCAATACACCATATATCCTCGTGTGATGTGTTTTCGTACTAATAACAATTTTCACTGCTTACTGTTTTCACTGTGAGTATTTTCTAAAGTCATGGTTCTTGTAATTGCTTGATTCACAAAAAAATGTTTCATGTGATGAATTTTTTATCCAGATTGGCACTGGTTTTCTTCAAAAGACATTATTTTTTTTTAACTTAAAATGCAGTTTTCAAAATTTGTGATTCAATGTAAAAAGCTAAGACTGTTTTCATCTTAATGTCATGTAATGTATTAAGGATAAATAAAAAGAATTGTCAATAGAATATTGAGTGAATGGAGTTTGAACAACCATTTAATATAAAAATCCTGTTAATTTTAACTCGCTTGTTTGTAATAAAAACGACCAAAAAACACATGACAGTCACATGTCTTGAAGATCAGGTGTCTGACAGGCAAACAACATAGCTGTACTTCATGTTACCCTTCTGAATTTTTCTCATCAACTATTCTAGTGATGCATATTTTTGACAGTAAATAAAAAAGGCTAAACAGGTCAGTTTTATTTAATTTGTTCTAACATCTTCTAAAGCGATGTTTTCAGCACCGGCTACAGTTTCTGGTTTTGAAAGTATTGACTCGCAAGTCTTTTGACAATTTAATTACATGTATACAGGTGAAACACATTGATCCGTATTCTATCATTGTGACACCTCCAGGTATCCAGGTAATCAATACCAATTATTGCGATGAAAGGATTAATCTTAAGTGTTAATTTGTTAATTAGCTGGTTATTGAAAAAATTAGACACTTAAAAAAAATTGAGGTTCTTCATGTGGGTGGTCCGGTGAGCCGTGGGACCACCCCCTAGATCCGCCACTGGTATTATATTTGTCAAGTTGTAGTGTTGTTGTAGTTCCAAATATAAAAACAAAAAACACTTCAAGTACATACGCCTGCGCAATAAAAACCGATGAAATATGGATGATACGAAATCATATGACATACAAAAACATATGGCAAGACGATAATATCCGCTATTACTGGACATCACATAGGTTCTCGTAAAATTTTGACGTCAAAATATAAAATATATGACACCGCAATGGAAAAGTGATTGTTGCATTACGATAAATAGTTCCAGTGGTACATTTTCCTGAGTCAGTCCTGAATAGAGATTTAAGGTGTATGTAACGGTAGCCAGTGCCTATAAAAAACTTGAAATTGGGTCTGTCACTCGATCTGTGGTAAACTAGAATATTTTTTATTATCTTTTCCTAATCATAGAGGGGGGATAGGACCTTTATCGGGACTCCTGGATCGGGTGTTTTAAGCTCGGGATTTCGGGATTGACCCTTTCGGGATCCGGGAATTCTTTTTTTCCAATTTCGGGACCTCGGGATTTCGTGTTTTTAACCCCGGGATTTCGGGATCATGTGTTTTTAAGCCCGGGATTTCGGGATCAGGACCCCTCCTACACCCCCTCATCATAGGGCTTATTATAAGCATATCAATCAAGTTCCAAATAAGGACATAAAGCAAAAAAGATTTAATTAAAGTCGGTTATATATATAACAATACAACATAAGCTCTGTACTGTAGAGCTTTTATCCGACATACATATAAGACAAGCACAATTAATACATAAAACACATAAAACATAAAGCGCATCTTGCAAAATAAATAATGTTATCAAGCACAGCAATTAATAAGCACAATTAAAGCATATAAGCAAACATAAAATGCAGATAAACTAACATTACATTAAAATCATTATATACATAACAAACAATAATCTTTCTTTACTGTAATAACAAAAAAAAGGGGGAAGAAAAATACAAAAAATATACAAATCCTTGTCCGAGTGGATCTGACACTCACCAATAATGTTATCAATAAGTTCATAGCATTACCTAGTTAAATATTTGTCGTCAAAATCAATTTAAATTTTCAATAAAAGGGCTGCTAAGAAATCGATGCAGGATGATCAAAATGAAAGTAGCGTCATGACACGGAAACTCTTTTGGATTACCTCCCTTACTTCCCTGAAAGGTGAAGGACAGGACACCGGCAGAAGGTCACTTTTCATATTGCAACTATAAGCAGTCATGGCAAAATATACAATCGTTTTTGTGAGGCATGGAGAAAGTGAATGGAACCAACAGAACTTATTTTGTGGCTGGCATGATGCTGATTTGTCAGAAACCGGCTTAGCTGAAGCTAAAAATGCTGGAACGGTAAATTTTGACAGTTGTCTGACACTGTCACTGTGTATGTGATAGTTGTACATGTATGAGCCTTGGGGTGTACACAGACAGTGATACAAGTAATTTGCATAACATCAGTTAAGCACATCTGCAGTTTGAGCCATCATAATCCATTCTAGCTGTATAAGTCCAATTTGACTACTGTAGCTGCCGAAATTCACTTTTGAGATTCTGAAATTATATTCGAAAAACGTAACAAATGAATTTATTAGTCCTATAACGCTTTCTTATTCAATTTTTAACGTTTTTATACTAATATTTTCATTTTTTTTTTTTGAATGCTCGGGTGGCACATTGATAGTAAAAAATAAAATATCAGAACAGCAAATAGAAATACTCCAAATAGTAAATAATGCCCCTGAGGTCATATGTTATAGGACTAATGAATTTATATACAAAATAATGAACAAAAAACACCAGTTTATAGGCTCCTAATTACTTCAGACAGGCACATACAGAATGTGGCGGGTATAAATGTAAAACTAGTTTGAAACTCAAAGCGCTAATCCTTCCCTAGTCCAAATAATTATGACGTCTTGAAAGGATATTATAATTTTTTCCTTTGAAGCCTTACTTCGACGTCATAATGCTGAAGCCGCCATTTTCGGTTGGACTTTGAGAGCATGTTTTGCTCTCAACTTTGAGACCCAATTTAGCCATCAAATTTTCATTGAAGGCTAATAAAAATTGCATATATAAAAATTCTTACCTTTAATGTGTTTGTTTGATCAAAATATTTCCAATTAATCCCTACAGAAATAATAATAAAAGTAACAATTCCATCCGAGGCGGGAACATGTTGACTGCATTTTTTAAAACGTTTATCTGATTTCTTTTTAGGAGATTATAAAATAATTTTTAACCAAACTTGGTAAAATTTTACAGACCCGAATTTCCAGAACCTTTGTTTTACATTATCTGGAAATTAAGGTCCGTCAAAATGTACAGAGTTTGGTTCAAAAATATATTTTATACTCCTAAAATGAAGCATCTTGAGGAGAAATCAGCTAAATGTTTTAATAAAGCAGTAAATTCCCTCTCAAATGTGCAACTGAAAATATGAGTTTGGTGTTATGACGTCGAAGTAAGACGTCAAAAGAAAAAAATTATAATAGCCTTTCAAGACGTCATAATTATTTTGACTAATCCTTCCCTAACCTAGACATTTTATTAGCCCCCTATAGTCTACTCCGAAATTACTCTGATGACCAGCGGCTGTTTTGCCTGACATGCTGGGGACGTGGGACGTCAGAGCTTGTCCCATATAAAAAAGTGGATATTTGCTTGTCCAAAACAGATGCACTTGGCTCGTTGCTTCTGGGGCTGACTCACGGCCTCGGAATTATATAAATGGGCATTAATCTGTTCATTTTTCATTCATCTCTTCATTCATGTAAGTTTTACCTACCTGCCACCCTTAATTTTTCCATATTTTCAACTGAGGTACTACACAGGCGTCAAAATGTGTCATTATGGAGGAAAGGGTTTCAAGAAATAATGAGTTTTATAACATTGTGTTGATGAAAATTAGATAAAAAGGAAAGTTTATTTTGCCACAGTCAGTTTTTAGTAAAGATTTTTGTATGCCTGTAGCGTACATTAAGTTTTACCCTCATAGGTCTGTACCTCTGTTTGTCCGTACATACCAAAGTTGTTTCCATTCCCTTATGTTTGTTTGCCTCAACCAAATAAAATGAAAGGTATACCCAAAATACAGATCAAGTTTGAATTTATGTGGCGGCACTTAAACTGTTCTAGAGTTATGCCCCTTTAAAAATGAAAAAATTGCAGAATTTTTCGTTTCCATTCTCTGACTAAAGTTACCCTCATCCAAATGTAATGAAACTTTTACAAAATGTTATTTTTTTTTAAAATACACAAAGAAGTTGTCTAATTATCTGTGCATAAGTTTAAGATTAGGAATTTCATTTTTTTAGTTAGATTGTTTGGAGGCTACTTTTATTCAGTGTTACCATGGTTACACGTATATTGATACAATAATTTTAACATAATGATGATGTTTTTTGTAGATGTTGAGAGAAAAGGGATATACCTTTGACATAGCCTTTACAAGTTTACTAAAGAGAGCTATAAAAACTTTGTATTTTGTACAAGATGAGCTGGACTTACACTGGATCCCTGTTGTCAGACATTGGAGGTTGAATGAGAGACATTATGGTGCTTTACAGGGACTGAATAAATCAGAAACAGCTGAAAAATATGGAGAGGCACAAGTGAAGGTAAGATATTAGTGATTATCGCTATTTTGTGCATTTTTCCTTTAATCTTTTTTTTTGTGACAATTTATCATGCTACTCGCCTGAGATGGAAAATTATCGCTAGAAACTAAGGAGTCACATGGCGTTGCTAATAAAATTGACATGATTTTGACAATGTCGTCAAACATTGTCATAGGAAAAATAGCAATAAACAGATTATCATTGGTCATCTCAACTCGATTGCTTTTCTTGCTTGAGCCGGTCATGGCACAAGCAAGAAAATCAATCTCATTGAGATTACCAACGATAATCTATAATGATTCGGAATTTTCACATGTTTTGTTGTCTTGTTTTTTTATTTATTAAAATTTGTATTGCA
>CM034355.1:35033727-35049278 GCA_019925275.1 Mytilus edulis | reverse complement strand
TGGCATTTGACTATTCGAAAAAGATGCCGTTCCAAATCGACAACGAGGTCGGTGACCCCATTTTTTGTGTGGCTTATTTTGAAGCTTCTTTAAACAGAGACATATATATGTCTCTGCTTTAAATAGGCCAAAGTGTAAATAAAATTTAAAGAAGGTATTATTGGTAGAACTGAATAGAAGGATGTGTCTTTAAGTAAGTTTATGCATACCATTTAAGAATTTGACTTAACTAATGAAATTCTTAGTGAAATCTAAGTTTAAGGATTACTTAACATAGGCGGATCCAGGGGGGGGGGGGGGGGGGGGTCGCCGGGCCCCCCCCCCCCTTCGTGGGAATTTGGTTGATTATATAGGGAATCATAGAAGCATGACTGGAGCGCCCCCCCCCCCCCCCCTTAGGTCAGTCAGAGGGCCCCCTTAGGAAAAGTTCTGGATCCGCCACTGCTTAAGTTAAGATGTTTTATACATACGGCCCCTGATCACTAATATTAGATTTTATCACTTAAATATAGTTTGAATCTTGATGGCAAATGCAAATAATAAACAGAAAGTAGGTTTCTGATATAAAGAGTCTATAAAGGGTGTTGCACATGATTTCATTTCTGTCAATCGATTAAGTTTAGTTTATGACTAATTCGGTTCCGATCAATGGGACAAATAGAATTAGTCACAACTTATATACTTTTACAAATTATTTAAATGGATTAATTAAGTAAATTTTTCGAAGACCCACACTGCATACATATAGGTTACAAATGTGTTGTGGGTTTTTGTTGAGCCTGTGACTTTTGTCCGCAGAAGCTGGACAGAGGGGTCCGACAGTTTTCACTTGACCTGGACCTCGTTTCAAGGATCAGTGAACAAGGTAACGTAGGTTTTGGTGGTCGTCCATATTATAGGTATTATAAGCATAGTGTATTTGGTGTATGGAAGGACGCTAAGGTGAACATGACCAACTGGTAGGTGACATCTGACCTTGGCCTCATTTTCATGGTTCAGTGGTTATAAATAAGTTTTTGTGTTTTTTTCTAATGCTACAACTGTATATGCAATAGGAAAACTATATTTCGTGTATGGAAATATTTAACGATGTACATGTCAGTCTCCCAGGTTTTTTATTTGACCATGACCTCTTTTTCGTGGCTTAATTTTTATGTTTTTGTCTGTTATTCTTGAAACAAAATCCATATATGCAAAAGGTCACTTACATTTGTTGTATGGAAGGATTGTAAGCTGTACATGTCTCACACTGCCTGGCATGGTTCATCTGACTTTTACCTCATTGTTCATTGGTCAATGTTAAGTTTTCTTTGTGAAGTCTGTTTCTTACAGTAACTATAAGCAATAGATCAACTATATTTAGTGTATTGAATGATTGTAAGGTGTACATATATTTCTTGATCAGTTTATTTGAACTTGCTTGACCTCATTTTCATGTTGAGGACTATTAACACAATATGAAAGATTAGTAAGTAAGGTGAGACATTTCAGAGTGTGCACTCTGCAATTGTTTAATATAAAGAAATATTTTCTTATTTATCAATATTCATAAATGTTTTATTTTTAACATTTAAAAAAAAAAAAAAAAACAGGGAATAAATGATTCTTCAACAACTTGACATGTATATTAGGATCTTGACGTGGATCTTTAATTTCTGTATTTCATAATTTTTATGGCATTTTTTTTTAAGAATAACATTTATTCTGTAAAATACTCTTGAAGCACTTTATTTTTTTTTCTATCTGTAATCATGACGAAGCCGTTCTGTATGGTATATCATTCATTTTTGTAATCAATTACCTAAAAGAGGGACGAAAGATACCAAACGGACAGTCAAACTCATAAATTTAAAACAGACTGACAACGCCATGGCTAAAAATGAAAAAGACAAACAAACAACAGCACACACGACACAACATAGAAAACTTAAGAATAAACAACACGAACCCCACCAAAAAACTAGGGGTGATCTCAGGTGCTCCGGAAGGGTAATCAGATCCTGCTCCACATGTGGCACCCGTCGTGTTGCTTATGTGATATAAAATCCAGTAAATAGTCTAATTCGCTAGGTGACATTCATGAAAGGGAAGGGGATTGTAGTTTTTTATCATTTGTGAAACGGTTATTCAATAACGGTCAACCAACTCGTGATGGCGTCCGTAAAATTTACGAAGGGATGATTTCAACTTCACCATTACCTAATTCTTTCAATTTTTCCAAGATTATTCCATGAACTTTTGCACCGAATTATTCTCTCATCTTTTCCCTGTTCCCTCACCCTTTTTATTCTCTTTATATAAATCCCAGCCATACCCTCGTTTATTGATTAAATCAAGGATTTGTATAGTTATACAAATCCTTGATTAAATACAAAACTAAATACGGAAACAAATCGGGTCCGCTGATACCGTTTTGTGATTTATAATTTCCAGAAACCGGAAAATGGCTTCTGTATCAAAATTGACAAGAAAAATGTAAAAGTTCTATTTAAAATAAGACTCTTTGTTATTTTAACGATCTGTCCATTGAATTCTCGTTGATCAGTTCTTGATTTTGTATACCGTCTGACTGGAAACATGCAAATTATGTCGCACCAGGCCGGAGAATGAGTCTATGATTCATAGACTCATTCTCCGTCTAGTAGAAGTATAACATTCTTGTAAAGAAATTATCCAGTCCTTATCAAGCTCCCCTTTTTTTCTGTCGAAAATTCGGTTCCTTATAAAGGGAATCACTGAAGCATGACCGGAGCGGGCCACCACTATCTTTATTAGGAAATCCCTCTTTCAAGGGGAACCTCGTAAAGAACAAGGTTTTGAGAAGTCTATATGTCTATATATACTTAGTTTGAAAATATAAGACATGAAAAATATAAATTTAGGCCCAGTGGGGTGTACGTTGGCTGCAGTTGTTGACCTTTGCGCTTGCGCTAGACGGGAAGGTCTTTTAACAGGTCAGGAATAACCACCAATTGGTGGATTATACCTCAATTGACGTATAATCCACCAATTGAGGTATATTGGTATAGACCAATTGACGTATAATGCAGTTTTTTTGTAATAAAATGCTAGTTTGAGATAGGAGCATGATTTTGCAACTTGCAACCTATTTTATGACCCCTATTAAGTCCTCCAAAGGTTTCAGTTTTGTCAAAGCCTGCTGCATCTCTTGAGAATGCATGTGTACAACAATTCTTTTGTTGAAACATTTGTACTATTGACCATGATTGACTTTTGATAATGAAAGTCAAGTATTAACAAAGAGCTCCATTCACCTGTGGAGTTGTACTCATGATCACATGACTGCTCACAGTATTGCTGTCCATTGACAGGTGATTAGTGGTTAACTTTCCAATCAAGAATTGACAAGATAACAATAGAAGAAACTGCAAATACAATTATTGATTAAATGCAATATGTTATGTGACTATAATAAACTAGAAATATTTGACAAGTTTTCATACCATAACATGGTTTTCAGAAAACAATGCTCCATTTTGGTGGAATAATTTGCTTTGAAAAACAAGGAATTATACACCAATTGGTCTATATCATTATATGTCAATTGGTGGATTATACGTCAATTGAGGTATAATCCACCAATTGGTGGTTATTCCTAACCTGTTTAAGAGTTCATTTCTCTTGGCATGTAAAGCATAGCATAATTTTCCGGATATGTATTCTATGTGTATGGTCCGATTACACAGTTATCGTCCCTTGATTTTCGTTGTCCACGAATATAGTCCCTACTGTGGACAGTGTGTTACTTGTCAATTTTTTTTATACCCCTTCCAAATTTATTTATTTATGTTTGATGCCTCAAGTAGCAAGAAGGGGGATAAAATTACACTAAAAAAATTTGATTCATGAATTATAATGTAAAGTAGTGATTTGGTCCAGCTGAAAAAGGTAAAAAATTAGCATTTCGGAAGCTGTCGAAAGATTTCAAGCCCCCCTTCACATAAAATTGTCCATATTTTGAGTTAGAGCTGATGAAATTTTCTATAATTTTGATATAATTTGTCCCAAAAGTAGTACAACACACTGTAAAAATATTATGGAGAAAGCACAGGTGGGATTTTTTTATTTCCATTTATTGTCTAAAGGAAATGCACTACGAAATAACTGTGTACTCGGACCATATATCCACTGATTTCCATGGTATAAGATCATATAATTGAACCTTGGTAAATTATTATGTCAGGGATTTTGTAACCACAAATTACTTAAAACTTTTACTATATATACATCCGTAGATATAAAGATTTGGATTTTAGTAAATCAAGCAAGTTGTTTTTTCAATGTCTTTGGTAAAGGCATGCCAACTTGATAGATGAAATTTAGAGGCAAATCGTATCTCGGTAATATGTTTTCATACATTTTCATTGTCAATGACTTAAAATATTTCTTTTTCTATTTCAGAATGAGGCCTTGTCACTAATGTCAAAGACACTGATAAACCCATTAGTGCTGAAAAAGCATAACAATTTTGAATTCTTCTACAATTACTAATGCCCATAGAATACTCAACTTTATAACGCTAATAAATAACCAAACTAAAGTTCAAATTGAATACTCACATACCAATGCCATGTGCTGATTTTAAATGCAAATTATGATACATAATATCATGTCGACAAAATATAGTCAGTATTCCCCATTTCCATTCTCAATTTTAGTAATTTATAATTACTACTGAAATCAAAACATTAAACATAACATTAAATAAATTCACATAAGCAAGATAAAAGATTAACTGTCAAAACACGTCTAATTGAGTTGGCCTTGTCGTGCTGAATGGTTATATCCCATGAAGCGTGGGAATACAAATAACGGTCTATGGGCAGAAAACTAGAAGAAATTAATTTCAATTTAATTCAGTTCCTTCAAACGGTTGAAATTACATATACATTGTATTGCTATGATTGTATGTCATTGGTAAAACAAATCTTAAAAAATGAAAATTACTTCCCTTTGCTGTCAAGCAATAATTGTAAAGGCTACATGATATATTGATATATTTTTTTTACATGGGTTCATCTAAACCCCTTAATCCCCCAAACATTAAAAGAATTATAGATATAATTTGTACCATTGTCATGAAAGTCCAGTCAAACCACAGAAAATCAAATTCTGCCTAAGCAAACTCATAGTCTCATACCAGGGTAGTCTGTATCACAGTAGACTCACACTTACTTGAGGTTCATTTCAACTTCTCAAAATTTCTTCTCCTGTACAAACAAACCTGTGTACTATGTGTACTACATGAAAGGACTCAATAATTCTTGCATCATTCAACAATAACACTAGTGTTACTATTTACATACAACTTTTACAAAATGTAACATTATTTTATTGAGATAGATAGCCAGATGTGATTCGTGGTATTTAAAAAATGGTGAAATGATAAAATGCAATTTAAAAACTTAAAGTTAAATATTTGCAGATATCACTTCCATGGCTGTATTTTAAAAAAAAATTGACATGCTTTGCTTTGACATGTTGAATGTGTATCCCTTTGTGTTCTTTTTTTTAGACTCTTAAATTTCAGTCAAAAAGACTATTTTAAGTGCTTAAAATGATTTAAATAATAGAATTTTGTATTTTATAGACCCTCAGATTTACTAAGATCATACCAATGTAGAAGAAAACTATTATCCCAGTCATGGAGGACAAGAAACTACAGTCAGACAAACACATCAATACAAACCATACAAACAGGTACCTAAAATCAGTGGCGGATCCAGGGGGGGGGTCTGGGGGTTGGAACCCCCCTTTTTTTTGGCCGATCAATGCATTTGAATGGGAGCATATAGTTGGAACTATGTTCAAAGACTTGCAAATTCTCTAGAGGCTTTGAATGCAGAAACTAGCAAGGGGAAATTGAAATATCATCCAGTTTCTAAAAATATGACATCACATCCATAATATAATCTTTAAGACAACTTCAAATAGCATCACATTTAAGATTATAGCATCACATTACCATGATGCTAAAAGGCTCTGGAGAGAACACTGCCCACGAAAATAAATGAACCCACGAAAATAATTGAACCCACGAAAATAATTGAATCCACAGTATAAGTTTTCCAAATGAAGAACTTACTTCTCAAATTTCCATTAATGATGAAAATTAATCCATACATTGGCAAATTAATCCATAGATTGGTTCATGTCTGCCGTATTTATTTTTACTAGTATTATTATAGATTAAGCCGTTAGTTTTCACAAATTGTTTAAATTTTTCATTTTTGGACTTTTATAGCTGACTTATGATACCGTATAGGTTTTTATCTTTGTCATTTGAAGTCATATGGATAGTTGTCTCATTACCAACGTTTTACTTTAATTATAAACTCATCTTTGCATCTTTTATTCAATCTAATGGAAAACCAGAGTGCTTTTATTTTTGACAATATTCATTCTAAAAATTATTTTTGATTTATTAATATAGCAAGGAACAGACTGAAAGAATTAGTAGGAGCACAACTAAGTTGGGGGTAAGTTAAATACTAAGATTTATTAATATGGCAAGGAACAGACTGAAAGAATAAGTAGGAGCACAACTAAGTTGGGGGTAAGTTAAATACTAAGTTAAATACTAAGATTTATTAATATAGCAATGAACAGACTGAAAGAATAAGTAGGAGCACAACTAAGTTGGGGGTAAGTTGAATACTAAGTTAAATACTGAGATTTATTAATAAAGCAAGGAACAGACTGAAAGAATTAGTAGGAGCACAACTAAGTTGGGGGTTAGTTAAATACTAAGTTAAATACTGAGATTTATTAATATAGCAAGGAACAGACTGAAAGAATTAGTAGGAGCACAACTAAGTTGGGGGTAAGTTAAATACTAAGTTAAATACTGAGATTTATTTATATAGCAAGGAACAGACCGAAAGAATTAGTAGGAGCACAACTAAGTTGGGGGTAAGTTAAATACTAAGTTAAATACTGAGACTTATTAATATAGCAAGGAACAGACTGAAAGAATTAGTAGAAGCACAATTAAGTTGGGGGTAAATTAAATACTAAGTTAAATACTAAGATTTATTTATATAGCAAGGAACAGACAGAAAGAATTAGTAGGAGCACAACTAAGTTGGGGGTAAGTTAAATACTAACATTTATTTTTGTGGGTACCCAGTATATATTTGCGTTGATATTTGATTTCATGGTTTTTCCCAAGTCTGCATACAAGTCTTATGTTGTGCTATAATACCACTGTCACAGGTTAGAGATAGGTTGAACACTCACAACCATAGCTGAGGGCTTGGAGGGGTCCTTCATTTCTGCATACTTTATTTTTTACAGTCATTGTTTTCTTTTCTTTATATATTTTGTCTATTATTTTATGTTCTTAATATTTCAGCACCCCATTTTTCTCTACTCTTAATTTGTTTTTTTCTGTAGTAATGATCTATAATTTTCTATTCTCTGTTCTCTGTTCTGTAAAACCCATCCAGACCCTTAATGAGCTCCTCATGACTAAATCAGAAGACAGTACAAATACTAAATATCCTGGCTTAGAAAAAAGGTCCCCTTTTATGCCCCACTTACGATAGTAGAGGGGCATTATGTTTTCTGGTCTGTGCTCCAGTTTGTCCAATCGTCGGTCTGACCCACTTCAGGTTAAACTTTTTTGGTCAAGGAAGTTTTTGATGAAGTTGAAGTCCAATCAACTTGAAACTTCGTACACATGTTCACTATGATATGCTCTTTCCAATTTTAATGCCAAATTAGAGTTTTTTCCCTAATATCAAGGTCCAATGAACAAAGACAATGATAGTGCGGATGGGGCATCCTTGTACTATGGACACATTCTTGTTTCAATTAAGTCACAGACCCAAGATGTCTCGTTTTCTAGTAAATTTAGATTTACCAATGCACAGATTTTAATATTGCAGAATGAAAACTATCAAGGTTATTTTGTATTTATTTGGAAACCTTTGTGTACTGTGGATAATTATTTGTGAGATATCAATTTTCGTGGGTAAAGGTGAATCACAAATTCAAATGTTCAACGAAATACAAATGTTATATCCATGTAGGCTTTTATCAAGACTTTGGCAAAACCATGAAATTAATATCCACCAACATGCATTGTTTATTGAATCCAAGAAAATTGATACCCACGAAAAATAAATGAATCCACAGTATGTTGCTTAAATTTTGATTGTATATAGAATGGCATAACATTTAAACTCCAACAATAATCTTATTGTGTCTCCATTTTCATATTAATGAAAAGGTTCGATGAAATACTCTGACAGTGAGTGACTGGAAAATCTGTGTTGCACTATTTAACCTATGCACTACTGTTTCTTGTTTTATTTTGAAGGACACAAATACAAGATGCTGGTTCAGAGACAAATATTATTACACAACAGTCTGATTTACCAACACGTACAATATCTGACAGCTATACTGAAGCCATGATTCCTGTAGGAACGGATGAAATTCTTCGGGAAAAGTACATTAATTTTTATGGTGGAATGAGATTTGGAAGAATTTTAGAAGATCTGGATACTTTCGCAGGTAATTTTTTATTCAGCTGTTCTGAAGGGTCAAGTAAGCTATTCTCTTCATTTGATGGTTGCCTTATATATATGAGTAATTGTTTTTAAATGACAGTATTAAGCATTATTTCTCCATTTTTGAAAACTATAGAAAATGAAGAGAAACTTTTAAAAGCAAAAATGATTAGCAAGACAAGATCAACAAATAGTAAATTACTGTTAAAATCGACATTGACTCTATTAGGCAAGTTTTTGACAGTTGACTCTATTAGGCAAGTTATTGCCTTTCAATGACAGGTTTTACCAATTTTTGTGTTATACCCGATTATTTTGTAATTATTTTTATAATACATATGAATAAACTTAAAAGATCAAAATTGATTCAACAAACAAAATCTACTACTAACTCATATTATCTTGTAAACTAAAATGGACACAGAAATTTAAACAGCAAAAATTATTAACAGGACAAGATCTAAAATTAGTTCAACATTGCCAAAATTAGTCTACTCGAAACATGAGTTATAACTCATAAATGATATTTTACAAATTATTTTTGTATGTTTCAGTTTTAATATCCTACACACACAGTACACAGGGAACAGAGAAGAAATCACCTATATCAATAGTCACAGCTTTGGTGGATAGAATAGGTTTGAAAATGTTTGCAATCTCTAGAAACAATTTGTTGAATGATTTAATAACTCTATCTTATTTTGCTGTAATGAACCTAATTTACACCTAACTCTAAATGTAATCAACAACAGGGATTTTCATGTGACTATTATAACCTGAGTTGAAAATGTGAAAATGAAATGGCAAGTTGAATTCAAATAGATGTGCAACAGATTAGTTGAGAAATGCTTTATTTGATATCCCCATTTCTAGTTCGATTAGCTGGTATCAAATGTACAATAAAAAATTTATGTTTGCTATATGTACTTAAAGAAAAGGAAACAAAGGATTGTTGCTTCTTATGCCCCTTCTGAAAAATCCAATTTTCACTTCTTTAATGATAAAGGGAAAGTTTTATTGATATATGATGAAAAATACTTTCTGACTTTCGATGATTCTAGTCAGATGCATCTTTATTTATTTCAGAGCTAGGAGAAAAACCATTTTCTCCATTTAAAGATATCAAAATGAAAGGCAGTGTTACCTGGGCAGGGAAGACATCCATGGAAATAACAATGAATCTAGAACAGGTATGATATTTAATAATGTTAACTTTAAGAGCCAAAAAATTAAGTTTAGAAAGGAAAAGTTTTGTTTGTACAGTACATGTACATGTATTTCACATTGCCCAAGTTGTTAATACTTATATATTATCAAGTCATTTTATTCATGGGCTATTCGATTTTAATACCTCTGATCCAAAGAAGGGTGTACTGATTTACCCCTGCTAGTCCATTCATCCCATGAAACTTTGTTAGCATGCTTTCCTTATTTATATGTTTTGATATTCAGCACCTATCAACCTTTTTGTTACCTGAATATTTATATATTCTTAGAAATAATGGCCATGTATGAAATTTCTGTCATATTTTTCTCTTGAACTGCAAATCGGTGACTCGTCTCATTTCACCAAAAATCTTAGGAGAAAAAATACAAGTCCTAAATTTTTCAGAATAGATTACTATCAATTTTCATCATTACGGTAGATATATAAACAATGAAATGTAAATTTTCATTGATTTTTATGTGTTAAGTATACAAACAATGAATTAAATAAACCTTCAAACCACAAAAATTGTAATCCACTAACAAAGAAACTTTAACTGTACATATGTAACATAGAACTTAATAAAATGTTGCAGGAAGATGCATCAGAATGGAAGAAAGTTTTGACAGCCAGATTTGTAATGGTAGCTCGAAATCCATTGACTAAAAAGTAGGTAGAATTGTTACATTTTATGATAATGGTATTCTTGAATTTATGATAATGAAAAGGTATTTGTTTGAAAGCTATGTCAGAGCTCATTGTCTGTATTGGGTCGCATGGTATCATTAGTTACAAAATGTGCAATTGTCCTAATACAGGATTGACACTGTGTAAGGAAGTAAGCCTGGTTTGTTATCACACCACTTATTTATTGTTTTATCATGATAAATTCTGTATTAGGACAATTGCACACTGTGTAACAAATTTATCCTGTATTTTATCCATATAAGGATGGTGAAATGATCACAAGTTTAAATCTAAAATATATCCAACATATCTCACTTTGGTTTGTCAGTAATAAACAAATAGGCACAACTAAAAAAAATGTTTTATTAAGGTATTGGTATAAGGGAGATAATTCATATTGACTTAAAAAAAATAGCACTGAAATTTATTAAGACAATATCAGGCAATCAAGTTATGAGAAATTACTCAAAATCAGGATAAAACATTTTCTATACTTATAGGGAAAGATAATCCTCAATGACTTATGTACACTTTATTCAGCCTATACTGGTTTAGTTATAAATTTAGAATAGTTATTGTACTTCTTTTGCTTACTGTATAAAGTTTTTTTCTTAAAATAAATAATTTTGAAAGATGGACTTTGTGTTTAGCCTTTTCAGTTCTTATTGTGTATTTTCCATACTGTGAATACCTCTGCACAACATATTGTAATGTTATTTGCAACATTTCAGGTCAGCTTTTATAAATGCACTGCAGCTAACAAGTCAAGAGGAAGAAAAAATATTTGAACTTGGCGAAGGTACTTTGATTTTCACATTTTTAAAGCACTTTGTTTACTGTTTATTCTTTCACACATTTAAGACCATGTGGATGCTTTATGCCTTTAGACTCTCAGAATCAAATTACAAAAAGAGTGCCAGCCAGTTTTACATACCTGAAAAAAGGAACAAACTGATTCCCTCTCTTCAATCCAATTCAAGACCAACTGCATTGTTTGTGTTTTCTAATATGTTCATTGACACATTTCATAAAACAGGATTGATTAGTGATTGTTTGTAAATTAGATTGGACATTAGGTTGGATTATATATGTCTTAAGATCATGTATGTCACAAAAATTTTACTTAAACCTACATATAAAAGAAGTTACAAATAGCATTATATGTGCATATTATGGAGAATGACAGGAAAGAATGTAAGAAATGACCAGGAGACATATACTATTTCTCTTGTTTAGTTTACCGAGGGGAAAAAGATAGCTTTAAAAACAGTAACTTCTTTGAAATATAATGAAATACATTTGTATGTTTATGAAATAATTAGTTTAATTTAGAAAAAAAATGCTGTTATATCTTAATAAGTTTGTGCATTTATTGTAGTAAACAAAGTAAAAAGACAAGAGGAGGCAAAGAGAAATTTATTGAAAACACCACCTCATGAAAATGAAATACAGATTGTTCATGATCATTTTCTTAAAACACTAGATCCAAGGTAAATACATATTTTCATATGTAATTTTGATCCAGTGAACATTTACTTAATATCTAATCTTGAATAATTAAGCTTTTGAAACTTAATGGCAATTGAAATATTTAGTGGCAAATTATTTAAGTGGCATGACTCTTCAAAATTTTATACTTTCAAACATCAGAATGATCATGAGATCTATACTAAATGCCTATTGACCTCCAAACTATCAGATGACTTCTTATAGAAGTTATTGCCCTTAAATGACTAGTTTTACTAATGTTTTTGTTGTTACCTCATATCTTGAAAATTATAATAGACCGACAGTAACTTTAAATTAAAAAGTTCAGTTCACATTTTTGGCTTTATCTTGAAAACTATATTAGATAATTTAAAATTTTAAAAACTGAAAATAATCAGCAGGATAAGATCTACAACATTATCTACATCAACATAAATGAAATTGTAAGTCATTAATTAATAAAGTTATTCCCCTTTAAAATGGGCCATTGTTGATGTAGGTGAGTGACACATGCTCAACTACAGAGGTTTGTCCATGCCATTGCTACAATGCAGAATATCAGATTACATAAAAGTTACTTTGATGACACGACGAAGAGTTTGACAGCAGAAAGGGGAATAATTCATAATAGTACAGATTTTTTAAATCAGTATGATTTTTTAAAATGGAGTTGGTTTATTTAGGGACAACATCAAAATTTCAATGTAGGATAAAAAACTTAATTCACATAGTTTTTTCACTGACCACCCCCCTCTTAACTTAATTTGGGAAAAATTGATTTACCTATATGGATATATGTAAAATCGATTTTGGATTAACAAAACTTGCAGCAATGTTGACCCCCCACCCCCACCCCAAACTATTTGATTTAAGTTTTTTATCCTACATCGATCTTTTGATGTCGTCCCTTAACAGTACCTATATCTTTATTTATTACAGTTCCAGTACATTTAAGATCAGAGTGAAACCAGAAAACAGTGTTTGGATGGATCAAACAAAGTTGAAAAACCTGATAATTTGTTTCCCAGAGGTATGGTCAAAATAGAATTAGAAATCTTAAAAATATGTAGCTCTTTTGCATACCTGCCAACTTTCACGATTTAGGCGTGTATTACACGATTTTGACCCTTTGTCACGATTGCACGATCGTGATCGTGAAAAACCCTCTAAAACACGATTTTGTGAAAATCTACACGAAAAATATGATGGTTCCCAATTTTGAACTGTGTCCAAGGAAGACATTCATGTTCAGCCAATCAAATTCTATGTTTCTCATGATCAAACTAATCAGCCAATCAAAAACGTTTTCTCTCAAGATAATTCTAACATCCTAGATTTTGAACTTGTGTTGAATTCCTCTGTTTTTGTGAAATCGTGAACATGGGAAATGTTTTTTCCCCTGCAAGGAGGTTCCTACACAGAATAAGAATAAAAGCATGGCTGATTGACAAACTTCAATGATGCAGTACCACCATAAAGATTATAAATTGTAGTTTATTTACTAATTTATTGATATTGCACTTGCTGTAACAAATGTTATTTATGTATTTAATTAAAATACCAAATCATTTAATGTACTATTCTTTATTTTCACATGGACAAAACAAAAAAAACCCATATGCAGACCTGCCAACTATCCCGATTTTCGCGGTATCATCCCGATTTTAACCCCTCAACCCGAATCCCGATATCGGGATCGTAAAATTAGTCAAAATCCCGATTTTCAACAAATATACCTGAAAAAATTATTGTTTACCGATTTTGAAGTTTTTCTGATCAATTTTAAAAGATCAATCATTTTACCTGGGGACATATTATGACAAGTTAATGACCCTAAGCTAATCAACAGTCACAACAGGTGTCATAATTAGTGGTTGTATGTAATCAGATTACCTAATGGATCGTAACAGTCCTCAAAATTAATTTGTATACACGGTCAAACAGCCTTTCAATTTTTTATCAAGTTATTATACAAGCACAATTTGCAACATTTGCCGTAGTTCCACAGCAAAATCATAATTAATTGAAAGATGAGAACTGTAATGAACTCTCAAGAAAACATCGTTTATCTTGACATCTGTTTTATTTTTGAAACCAGACATCGTGTGTCTGTTGATTTAAAATAGACGCCATTTTTTTACACTTCTACTGTGTTACTGTATAAGCCTCCGCCAGTAAGAGCACCTCTGATTTCAAAGAAAGATAACTCAAATTTTATCCATTTTCTCATTGATACTGATAAGACTATGAGTAAGCCTGACTAAATCAAAATCTGTCTTCACCCTTCTTACTTTAGGACATTTAGTTTTAGTTGTTTTGAGTCAAGGTTCATAGATGAGAATGTCTTTGGAAAGGGGGGGGGTCTCTACTTTCAATCCTTTATTTCTAATGCCATTTTCTCAGTTATTTTGTCAATTTTATAAGTTAATAGTACAAGAATCAAGCAAATAAATGAAATCAAGGCCTACAAGCTCATCATTAGTATACCAAAAGAAAAAAGAAGAGAACTTAGACCATTTTAGGAGTAAAAAAACAATGCTCAAAGAAAAGTCGCTAAAATTGTAACCCTTGAATTTTTTGTCGCGCGCTAAATCCCCCATGGAGATTTTCAAAAGTTGGCAGGTCTGCATATGAGGAATCCCTTAAATGAGGGACTTCCCTTAGTCAAGGGGGTCATTTTACTTCTGTGAAAAATAAAAATGAAAAATGTAGATTTTTTATAACTTACAAATGAGAAATTCTGACATTATATTTAGAACTACTTTTCTAAATGTAGGGTCCAATTATTTTGAAAAATAAAGAAGATATACATGATATATTAGGCCAAGAACATACCAAAATTCTTGGACATGTGTTGACCATATTATACCAGATAGATCATAAGATGTATAATTCTTTGGGAAAAGTTTCTTCAAATAATATGAATATGTGCTCATTTTTACTTAAAAAGTGGTTTTTAATGTCCTTACATTGAGGGGATACCCCTAGGTGTTGTTCCCAACCTGATAAAGGTCTTTCTTTGTGCATAATTTTAAATTGGAAAAGTCAACAATTATTTAATATCCTTACACATGAAATTAATTCCTGGTCTTGCAGCTACATGTTCATCTTTTCTACTGATATATAATAACTAGAATCATGCAAATAAACTTAAGAAAAAGGCTTGTAAGCTCATCTTACAAATATGACACTTTTTCTAGACCACAAAACAGCACACGCAAAAAAGTCGTCACAAAGAATTGTAACCTTTGAAATTGTTGTCGCGCACTAAAACCCCCATGGGCACTTTCAAAACTTGGCAGGTATGTTTTGGTCAAAAAGTTCTTGTCTATGGATTGTCAGTAGATGGTTTTACATATAAGTTGTGTTTATTGAGGATGTGAACCTTTGGGGGTCTTGTGTGTTAACTGATAGAAATTCCTGTGTCAGGTCAAACCTAAATCTTTATAATTGGCATTTGCTGCTTTAAGAAGTATAATCAATGAATTTTCAGCTTCTAGTCAGACTTATTTCTTTATAGTGGCTGACTGATGTTGTATGAATTACCATATAAAAAAGTCTAGTACAGTCTGCAGAATAAAGATAGCAATGAATATTTCTGTAATATGTAAAACAACAGAAACAGTCAAGTT
>CM034355.1:34905616-35033627 GCA_019925275.1 Mytilus edulis | reverse complement strand
TCTTTGAAAAAGCATGGGGTATCATACACTCATGATACAGCTCTTTATTATATCTAAAAGTTATATGAAACTTTATTGTGATAGCCCATGGACAAAAGTAATGATTCATTTTTGAAGGTAATGGAATGAAAAAGCACAAAATTTTTATTGTTCATAATATGCTCAATATAATATACCTTTCTCTCCTTGTCAACTTGATTATGGAACGTAACAAACTTTATACACAATGTTTGTTTTAATTACGATCTTGTATTAGAAAAGCAACTTATGATTTCGAGTATTCCACAATCATAGGACATTCTCAGAAATATTGATAATAAATAAAATTAAATGGTGAATTTTGCTTTTTGAGATTTATGAACAATGATTTGTCTACTAAAAAAAGAGCCCTTTTGATTTTGATGATATTAAGAATTGTTGTTGTGCTTTGTGACCTGTAATTTTCTTTAGTATTTAATAATGATTTTTTCAGACATGTTCAAAATATGACATACATTTTTAATTGCACTCCACAGGTCGTATATACAAATGGTTCAAAGTTACAGTTAAAAGTTCATGCAGAGGTTGTCAACCCTACAGATTATACCAGAGCTACTACTAATGATTTCCACTTCACATTTGATACAAAGCAAGAGGATCTTCCAAGTGTCATACCAAAAACTTATGCAGGTAAAAAATTAGTTAATATCTGAAGTATGTCGTTATTTTGTATCTGTATAAAAATAAGAAGATGTGGTATTACTGCGAATGAGACATCTCTCCACCAGAGACCAAAAGATGTAAAAGTTAGCAACTATATGTCTGTGTACAGACTTCACAATGACCAATACCCCTACTGAATAGGAATCTAAAAAAGGCTTAACATGACAGATTTGTTGTTGTCAATGATGCCACAAAAAATAGTGTTTTTTTCTTTAATAAGTGAAGATTCTTACAGAATTACTTTTTAACAGTTTTTTTTAATTTTCTATCATATATTATCAATGCATTTTATTTGAATACATCATTTAATGCTTTGAATATTCTTTCAGAGTTTATGCTTTTTCTAGATGGAAAAAGACATTATGAAAGCTAAAAGTCATAGAAATATAGAACAGCAAGCCTTTTGAATCTGTTATAGACCTTGTTCTAGGCTGTGCCATGTGAATAACCTGTGAATAGGTTGTAGCAATATCCACATCATTAATCTGTGATATAGTGCTTTTTTCCTTGGGAAATCCTGTGAATGAGAATTTGTTAAATAATCTTTAAAAGAATACTATATATATTTTGCTTTTGCAGTCACACAATTTTTTACATCAGGTTGGTTGAACGAAAATATTTTTTTACAATCAGAGTATGAAGTGTACAATGGCTTTTCCATTGATTGCAGTTGTACAAGTGTTTGAAAATGTTAAACACTATTTTTTTTATGAATTTTAAAATGATAAACAATACCATTTCATGCTTCATGCATTTTAAATTATGACATTTTAAGCATACTCATGATATAAACTAAAATTTGAACTAGTCACAATTGAAATATACTGTTGACATGCTTTGAATTCTAGACTAAGTATTTATTTTCTATTTTTTTTTTAGAAATTTGTATAATTTGTTTGAAATTTTCAATTGTATGGAGAGCGAAACAGAATGTATATGACAGTTGTTTACCATTTTTGATAGTTTGAGCTTTTGATTTTGTCATTTGTTAAGGTGGTACCCAACACTTTAACTAAAATTAATTTAGCTGTTTAATTTTCTTAAAATTTTGACAAAGTATTTACTTTGACACTTTTACAAAAATATAAAAATTTCAAAAAATTTGAACCAACGTTTTATCAGAAAAATTACACTGGTTATATAGCAGTTTGACAAACACTTATTTTGTTTTTAGAAACTTAATATTCCCTTAACAACACAACATTATTAAAACGTTTAGCTGATTTTACAGAGTTATCTCCCTGTAGTGTTAGGTACCCCTTAAGGGATTTGAATATTCCTAGGATTTCCTGGATTTTGTTATTTCACATTCTACCTGAAAAAACTATTTATATGACCAAGTTTTATATTAAGCTTACCCTCGTAGTTGTTATATATATTTATCTTTATTTATTTATATTCTTAGCATTGTTATCATATTTATCATGTCAGAAGTTTTCATATGATTTCTAGTAATACAGAATTTTAAATTTGTTTGGTTTCATTAATAATATCATCTTCTTTTCATTTAAATTTCTTTTTTTTCCTATGCAGTAGTTCTTTTTATACAAATCATTGCCTTTGTTGATTCTAAATTGATGAAAAATAAAAACTTATTAAACATAATCATCCCTTTGCAACAAACTCTTTTTAATACCTTATTTATGATATCGAACTTTATAATTGTTACATAATACAAGATACAATATATAAATATACTTCTTTCAGAAATTTCTGAACAATATTTAATCTAGTAAAGTCAATATATAATTTTATAAAGATCTTTAAACTTCCCTTTTTTTTAAATTAATTTTATATCTGGAACTCATTTGAAAACTTGAAATTATTCTTCGAAATTTGTTAATTTACAAATCATGTTGTTTGTTTATCTCATTTACACTATACAATTAGCAATTTTATTGACTGTTTTTACCTTTGAATAAAATTATATTACAGTTGCTTATAGTTCTAGTGTTTGATAATGTGGTCCCAAAATTTTCAGGGACATAAAGTTGAGTATGGACTATTGTGAATTTTTTGTTGAGCCTGTGACTTCTGTCTAGTGATCCTGCAGCCACACCTTTTTAAATAACTTCTTAAAAACTTTTTATTTTACAAGTTGGAAGACATTGGGTGCTTCATACTTTTGTAAGTGATGTCTTTATGTATGAAGTTTCTGTCTGCCATTTGTCCATTTTTTCATGACCTCATTTTCATGGTTCAGTGACTACCCGGTACTTGAAAAAAAAGTTTTTTTTTAATGTTAATTTTCTCTTGTAAGAAGTAATAGGATAAGTATATTAAGTATGCATGTACCTTGCAACGTCCTCATGCCTGTCAGACAGTTTTCATATGACCTCAACCTCATTTCTGAATCAGTGATCAAGGTTAAGTTTTCATGGTCAAATAAATATCTGAAATACTTTAAGCAATAAGTCTAGTTTATTTTGTGAATGAAATGATTGTAAGGTGTACATTTCCAAACAGCTGGTGTCATCTGATCATAACCTTGACCTCATTTTCATTGCTCAGTTTACAGTTTTTGTTTGCTTTTTCTTAAAGTATATTAAGTAAGTACTGTAGGTCAATTATATTTTATGTGTGGTATGATTGTAAGGGGTAATATGTTCTGTCTGGCAGGTATCCATCTCATCATGGTTCATTGGTTAATGTTAACTTTCATGGTTTAGTTTGTTTCTAAGATACCATAAGCAATATGTCAACTACATTTAATGCATATATTATTGTAAGGTGTACATGTCTGTCTGGCATGGTTCATCTGATCTTGACCTCATTTTTATGGTTCATTGGACAATGTCAGTTTTCCTGGTTTATACAAAAAAGAAAATGTGGTAGGATGACCAATGAGAAAACTTTCCACAAGAGGCCAAAAGACATGGAAATTAACAACTTTAAGTCACCGTTTGACCTTCAACAATGAGCAAAGCCCATAACGCATTGTCCGCTACAAAAGGCCTGGAAATGACAAATGAAAAACATTTAGTTTCTTTCTAAGAAACTATAAGCAATAGGTCAACTGTATTTGGTGTGTGGAATAATTGTAAGGTGTTCATGAGATGACCTCATTATCTTGTATCATGTAAAGTTTATGTGAAAGTTGAAGTATAGCATCAACATAAAATCAATTGTCACTTAAGCAGGAAAGACACTTCAGCGTATATACTCTTATTTATGAAACATATGTGTTACATGAACACAGGTTGTGTGCCTACTAACAAATCAATCCCTTTCCTTCTGATTTTGTTTTTTAGTTTTTGTTTCGTCAGGCTGTGCAAAGCATTGGAAATCATTAAACCCTGTACCTCAAGCTCTATTGATTTTGAAAATTGTGCATAGTTCCATGGCAAAGTGTTACCATTTCTATTAAAGCTTCTGCATTATATTTGTCAAAACTACATACAGCATTAAAAGTTTTTCTTCTGTTGTGCTGTCACACCACTGTCCTAGTTCAGTGTAGGGTTGAGCACTTGTTGCTAGTTATCTAGACACAGCACTGTAATCTATAGTTTACTACACATGATACCATTTTGATAAACAGTCTACCAAGTATGACAGTGTAAACAGTCAGTAAGATGTAACATTCATAAAATGTCAATGAGCTACAGAAGGTCAATAATTTATGGTATCTGAAGAGAGCGATCACAAGGTGTCTTTATGCCATAAAACTAAAAACAAAGAAGGTCAAATAAATATGGCAGAATAGTATAATCTTCAATCCCTCTTAGAATGAAAGCATTCGGCCTTGAAGGCATAAAACTTTGCTCAGTGCTTTGAGCGCAAAAATTGTGCTCGAAACATGAAATCCAGTAATTTGATTGGTTGATTTTCGAGTCCGAGTACAAAAATCATGTTCGAAAGTTTTATGACTGTGAGGCCAGGTCACAGTCTGATTGGAGTATTGTTCACAAAGTGTTAGTGGGGACTGACAGTTTTAGACTACTGTAAATTAAGATATTATTATGTGATAGGGTAACAATAATCTAAACTCGCATTTTAGAATTCTTTTTATATGAATTAAACAGGATTTTTCTCGATATGGCAAAAATTAAAATTACATTTTAGTCTTAAGGGGGTTCGCAGGTCTAAATCATTTATATAGGATTTCTCTATATTTTTCTATAAATGAACTTCATCTTATAGTTAATAGAAAAATAAAATAAAAAAGTGGGGTCACTGTTCATTTGTGCTCACAATCTGCCTTCGAAAGAAGTATACATTTTTGTACAGGCGTTTTTTTTTCTGTTGAATAAATAGGAGAAATAAAGGTAATATCGAAATAAAAAAAAGAAATTTATTACAGAAATGGCTAAAATTTTACAATAATTTAGTTTAAGTACAGCTTATATGGAAATTATATTAAAAAAGATAGGTCACCGATGAGTTGAAAAAGATATTTCAATTTTAGAGCCAAAAAAATGGCATTTTTCCACCAAAGGGAGATAATTTGGAATTTTGTCAATGATGTATACATTTTGAAAGTCATCTGGGGCCAACACGAATTGATTGTTTTGAATGATTTTTGTACCATATGATAAAGTAACAACTACAAAAGGAAATAAATAAAATTTGTAATGAAAAACAAATGTTTGATTTTTTTCTGAAATTTTTATACCCTCGAGCCTCCTTAAATGACAAAATCACAATAATAAATGCACGCAATAATTTCTGAATTTACAGTATTATAATGTCCTTTAGTGTGGCAGTGCCAATATATTAACATCTTTTATTTCCATATTTTACTAATATAAATAATCTATCACAGATAATTGTCACAACTAAAACAAACATATGATTGATGTAAACATAGTAAAATAATGATGAAGTACAGTCATGTATATGTATTTTTTTCATCTAGGATCAAATAAAAGAAGGCTTCAAATTATTAAAAAAAATACAGAATAATTTTTCAAATATTGAAAAAGAATGTACTAATATATTGAAATATTCATATAAAATTATACACATTATCAGGATCAGTCGTTTTAAGATTGTATTTATATTCCTCACACTGCTTCCCATCAAAATAGTTCTTTCCACATAACTAGCTTTTGAATGGTAACAGGTAAAATGATTGTTCCTTGCTTGTGTGAAGTATTCTTATCTTCTTTTCTGGGTTACTCCTTATTGCTAGCTTAATTCCAAGAACAGAGGCCTTTCAACCTTCATTTCCTTATTTTGAATGTTCCTAATGTCTATTGTCATTTTTCACTCTGATTGTAAATTACAGCTAATCTATTTCAGATGATGCTAGTAATGATTGCAGTGCTTTGGCATAAGCTGTAAGTAAAATAGAAATTATTAATAAATATGACAGATCTTTAAATACACAAATGTTAAAAGGATTTTTTAGGCGGATAATTGGAGACACCGATGCTGTTTTCATTTTCATGAAAATAAAAGTTATTTGGCATGTTGAAGTGATTTCAACAACTTATAATTACATTAGATGTATGTTTCATTATAATATGTTATTTTGATTGGTTACACTACAATCTCTTGTTATTCCTTAATCAACTTCATTACACAATAAAAATATCATTCATGATGACACGCATACATGTCAAGAGACATGATATTTGCGTGTAATACACGCTTTTTCAACGGTTTACATGCGAGGATTTTGTCACATGGCGTGTACACGCTTTTCACCACTTTACACGCAATTACACGCTTTTTCGTTCTTTTCATTTTTTGGTCGTTAGTGATATCGCTATTCTCTGGTTTTTTCCTTATTCGGAGATAAATACCAAAAAATTCGAAGTAATTCTTTGCCTGCCATATTGTTTATTTTTCTATATGGACAAATAGTAAAAGGTAAGTAGTTTGTAATTAGTTTTAACGATTTTGTGACTTTCTTTCAAATTCACTTTATAGGGGAAATGTACACAGAAAGAGGTCACTTATAGGGCATGTACCGTCGTCTAAAGTGCCGATTGTTAAGCCAAAACGATGTGTACGGCAAGATTTATAAATTATATTTTGGAGTTCGAGTTTAAATGATCGAGTGACAATTGCAAGTAACACGTAATTTGTGCATTCTATGTTGCAATAATAAAAAAAAAAAACAATACATGTGAGAGGAGAAATACAATGTAACTATTTGAATAAGCATTTAAAATGTTTAGCTAAAGGAAATCAAATTTATAAAACAATTTTCTTTTCTATTTCAGTTTCAAATCTAGCCAACACTGCAACAGATTTCTACAGGCCATGGGGATAAAAATATCACAGAACTGTTGGATCAGCTCTCATAGTACCAGATTTCTTCTGATGAACTACCCAGTTTTAACCAGGCAATAGCAATGGGAGCAATGGCAGAGATAATAGATGACATTTTACATTGCCAAAAAAACCAACATTATGACATTCTTTCAAATCTTGATGAAGCTAATTCAGTCAAATATCAATTCCTACTGTGGGAGAGCCTTTTCAATTATAAAGAAATTGACACTGAATTCTGATCAGAACTTGACTATGTTACATTTGTATTGTGTACATGTGCTGTAATCAAATAAATGTAACTAAACTTGAAACTGGCAGTTGTTTTAAATATGTGCCTAGTCATGCTAGTGGTGGTGCTTTAAAATCAACATAACAGACAACTGTTTAGTACAATAAAAGTTCACAGTAGAATATATATTGTTTTTTTATATTCACAAATTTGTATGAAATTATGAACATTACCACATTCATATAAACAAGTCCGCATCTACGACACGCGTTTTCACACGTTTTTTGACATATCATGTCATATCATGACATGATTTCCCATTGTCAGAGGTTGACATGTATGATGACACGAGGTCCCACAATAAAGTGCACAGGTAAATTAAATAAAAACTTGATAAAAATCGTGTTTTCATGATCCTAGCTAAAAAATGTAACTATAAGTATTGAATGCTTTTTTTTGTACCTTCATAGGACTGAAAAAGCGTTGACCATGAGCACATTTTTAGAATGAAGCACTTCCGCTTTTCATGGATTGCGTTCGTATAGGTGAACAGAACCACAAATTTAAATGTTCCTTGAGTACAAATAATTTATAGGCTTTGACAAAATCTCCAAATCAAAAATCCACAAAAATTTGTACCCACAAAAAATAATAAATTCACAATATTTATATATTATAGGTATCAAACAACTAACCTTTATGATTTTTATAAAATACACAATTATTGGCACATGTGTCTGGGTTTGTATCCCAAAGAGTTTCTCCACAACAACACATAGCTGGGAGTAGCTTCCCTCTAATTCCTATCCTTTCTTTTAACTGATGTTTTAATGCTTCCACAAATCTGTAAAGAAAAAATATCTCATGATAAAGATGTTTGATATCATGTTTGTAGAATATTAAACTTCTTCCAAATTTATTTACTAGCTGCTAAACTGAAGGAACAAAGGAGTAGGTCCGGTAAGGGCCGATTTTGGCCTCAAATTTCAGGTTAATCTAACGAAAGATTTTGGACTCTTTATAAACACTTAAGTGTCTATTTCAATTGATTTAATTAGTTTATGTGAAAGATTTTAACTGGTTTAGTCTGACATTAAAAACGCTCCGATTCAAAATTTATATGAAAATCTATCAAATATGCCAAAAAACGTCACTTTTCAGATGGTTTTTGTCAAAAATGAAAGTGGACGCATCCGTGTTCATCCTCAACCTTTCTATATGTTATGTATTATCATCAAATACAACTTACATTTGATTATTATGAATGAACACGAATGTTGCCACTTTCATATAAGACGGAAACCGTCTAATATTTAACTAAAATGCTAAAATTGTGAAGATTTCAGTAATTTAGCATGACTTAATGATGCTTGTACCTGATATATGTGCATTGTATTGTCAAAAACAGCACATATTTATGTAGCAGAAGCATTCTACTTTCCAGTAAATAGCTAAAAGATTACATTTTCTCAATTTTGTAAAACTGCTATATTTTGGGGCCAAAAAGGGGTCTTACTGAACCTTCTCCTTTGCTTCTAAAACAAACACTGATACTTGTTTAGATTCTATAATTCAATAATTTAATTTTGGATGTAACGCATCTTCTGATTGGCTGACGTTGCTTTGTTTATAAGCTCATAGATACAAATTTGTCATGTGATTGTGACTTCATCAACGTTTGTTCATGATTTAATATAGTTTAAGAATTGAGAATTAAATTATAAGAAATGACTGTAATATTTTTTCTGCCTATTTGAAATAACATAAAAAATGTGGTGCACTGCTGCATTTTTGGTGTTATTTCTTCATAGACAGAAAAAAATATTAGTCATTCCTTAAAAGTTCCTAAACAAATAAATATGTTTGATCTTTCAGTCCACTTGATATGAAAAATTAAAAAAAGAAGTGTTTTTTTATTCTGATTTATTCAAAAATTTGTTTGAAAATGATACCTTTCCATTTCTCTGTGTTTTCTAATTCTCTGTTCATTTTCTTGTACTTTTTGGCGTACAAATTTCTGTTCCTCTATTTCCCGTACTAATAGTTCTAAGCCGATTCTCCTGTTAGAGGATCTCTTGGTTCTATTAATTCCTTTGATGCAGTTTCTTGTACCTTTCTTTCTTCTTCCTTGTCTTTCTTTAATCTATAACAAAACAAAATGTTTACACCACACAAAAATAACAAAAAAAAAAGCTCCCCTCCATAAAAGAAATATTTAAAAAAATAATAATGATAGGTCATTTCATTCACGAGAAGATGTGAATGTCAAAACAGGCTTTTATGTATTCCATTTTTTTTTTAAAAACCAAAAAGACTACAATTTAATGGAGCTGTTTCTAACATGGCAATCTTTTTATATTCTACCCCCTATATCCGAACCCCCCTGGCTACAGGTATGTATGTTGCATACAAATGGTGCTACTGAGAGATAAAAGTTTGCAAAAGCTATTCCATGGCAAATATTGTAAAAATAAAAGCTTTTGATTTTTATCACCTTTTAACTTTTTTGTATATGTTTAATAGAATGTACAGCACAAAACAGGAACAATTTGGTGCAATATTAGATATAAAATAATTTGGGGACATCATTTCAGCTCAGCATGTGTGACTCCATATCACAAAGCTTTATTTTACTTTATTTTAAGACTAAAAGGTGTTGATCTCTCAGCATTATTTTCTAAAAAACTCATGAATTTTAGGAATAATGAAATATGTTGAAATATGACGTAAAAGAAACACCATTGACTTGTTAGTTTTTTAATTTGTGTTTAGACTTTATGCATAGATAAGTTTATAAAAAACATGAATTTCTAAGGATATAAAAAAATTCATGAAATATAAATTAACATGTGAAAATTCTTTTTTTTAAACTAATTACTTCATTATTCTTTTTCTGTGTTCTTGGCGCCTGATATTTTCTTTAACTTGTTCTCTCTCTAAATCCATAAAAAGTCGTCTGTAAGTTGCATGTTCACTTTTCTGTCGTCTTTTTTCTTCCTCAGACTGAACCCCAGTGTAAATACTAGGTACCTGCTTGACTCTAGGAACATTCCTCATAACTTGTGTTCCTTTACATGTTGTTGCTGAAATAGAAACAATGAAAATTTATATTTTTTATTAATAATAACCCCTTTGAAGATATATGCTTATTGTGTTGCCATCTGTATAATGGTATCTTTCTATGGTTTGAATGGAATACAAATTTTATTAAAAGATTAAAGATTTAAATATGTGTATCTATTTTTGAATAATATACTACAGTGGTTGTCATAGGGATGTCTGCATTAGTTTCCCACTGTTGGATGTATATGTAAATCCGAATACACTTTATATACTATGTGCTAAGTATTTTGCTCAAAGTTAAAGGCAGTACAGTGCCTCATTGATGTTTATATCATCATCATTGGTCTCCAGTTAATATTTGTCTCATCGACATATTTTTACATGAGCTAATCACACAGTTACAGCATTTGTCATAACTCCCTATACATTTATGTAACAGCTAAATTTAACATACAACATACTAGTTTATGAAAAAGGTTATTTTTTACACCAATTTTTTTGTTATTGTGAAAGACTTATGTTATTTTTTTAATAGCAATACTACTAGACAAAATACAATTTTACCACTTTTTCTGCTAATCATCGCCAATTTTTTTGTTATTGTGAAAGACTTATGTTATTTTTTTAATAGCAATACTACTAGACAAAAAACAATTTTACCACTTTTTCTGCTAATCCTCTCTTCTCTAGTTTCTCCTTTACTTGGTTCCTTATCAAAATGGACAACCTTCAGTCTACTTGTTTCTATATTTTCTTTTTCCTCATCTATCAACATAGTGTACAAATAAGTTCAAATTTAATGCCTTTATCAAATTGCTTTATATATAAAAAAAAATACCTTTAATTGACTAGAACTTTATACTATCTGTATAGTTAAACTATAAACAAATTTAAGTTTAAGATAATGCTTGATAGGTTGAATAAGTAAGTGTTGTTTTTGGTTTAGCATCAAAACATATCAAATAAATCCTCTATTCAATGTTACTTGAATCGTATCATATGCTAAATATACCAAACAAATATAATGCATTTTAGAAGACAAAGTTTTTTGAAAAAAATGCTTCCCTCATGTTTATTTCCTAAAATTATAGAGACCCCACCCCCTTTTCATAAAATATATGTTGAGGCCTCGTTGGCTGAGTGGTCACAGTAGTTACTACTGTAATCACTAGCCACTCAACACTGGGGTTATGAGTTCGAACCCCGCTCATGCGGGTGCACTCTACTCCAATCTTAATTGACTAGGATTATCAGTTTTCCTATCGAAGGTCGTGGTTTTCTCCAGGCACTCCGGCTTTCTCCGCTAATAAAAATTGGCTGCCATGAAATAGCCTAAATGCAGTGCTTAAAAGTGGCGTTATAACACAAAAATTAAAAAAATCAAATTAAAATATATGTTCCACAAGAAAAACAAGGTAAAAAACATAACCAAAACACAAATATTCTTGTAAGGGTTTTTCCAGCATTAATTGTATTTTAGGGAGGAGATCAGAATGCAATTAAATCAAAATTTGATGAGTGGTGGTTATTTAAGAAAGACTGCTTAAACATTTGAAGGAAATATCCAATTAAAAATGTATGTATGGTGGGGCCAATTTCAAAGTGCCTTCCAACTCCTGAACTCTATACATTTGAACAACTCTAAGCAGTGTGTCATATTTGCCTGCAACCATGTCTCCATTCTTATTTATGATCATAAATTCTCACTTACTTTAAATCAGTGTATGATGAATGCAAAATACTTACAGGAAAACACTAAATATCTTAAAAACAAACACTAAACTTTTTAAAGCAAGATAAAGATATAAGATGCGAAAGCTAGTAAAATCAACCAAAAATATGTACACATGTTTATACACCATTGACAAATGTTACCTTGTAAATCTAAAGACTCACTATCTTCTATATCAAATACTTCAGGGTCAGCTGTACTTCTAGAAGCAGGGTGCTGTAACATAAATAACATGAGTCAACTAAAATGTATAGATACATTGCATGATTACACTTTAATAGTCTTATGGACTACTGTATACTCGGTCCATTTAATTTCAAACTTAAAAAATCTATTAAGGGTTTTGGGGAACTATTTGATAACTGCTATTGCTGCTCTCAGAGTTAAAGTGTAATGATAGCAGAGATGCAACTAATCGTCGGACCTGTCGGACCTAAGGGGCTGAATTTATGCAGGTCCGGCAAAACTAGTTGATGTGCAGGACCTGATGGCCGGCAATAATTTAGTCTTCTTGGGTCAGCCAAAACTTAATTCCCTGTCGGTCCCAGCAGAGTATTTTGTTTATAAAATTGTGATTTTACAACCACGTTGCATGATTAGATAGAACAACATTCAAGGCTTCGATTACACAATGGAAATCGGGAGTTCAAACTGTTTTAATGATAAATATTATAGCCTGACACAATTTCCAAATATCCCTCCTTAAAAAATAAAAAGTAAACCTTTTGCAATTTAAATTTCAGTTTTGAAATCGTATGTTTGACATCGTCAATTTATTGAAATATTTATATCAAACGCAGTTGATTAGCTGTAACAGAGAATGCACACCAATGGTAATGGTTTGAAAAATGATGTAACTTTGACCTCCGTAGCAGAGTTAAAAAAATATATGGGTCACTGAATATTTATAATATATTTCAGATCGTCTGTTGTTTTGATGTCAAAAATTGTTTTATTTTTTAAACTTTTCTTTCAAATTAGTTTTAATCCATAAAAAAATTAAAAACATTGCCTGACTGTACCTTAAGTTGAATATCTACATCCAAATTCAATTAATTAAAGCTGTAATCGATGATCACAAATTGAATGCTTTGTTTACAATTGTTGAAAGCCATGTGCTTTTTGGCGGGAATATACGGGAAACTCCTTAACAGGAAACAGTTACATTTTATTGTTATTTATAAACAGTAAGAATTTCATTTTTATTAACTGCTAACATTTATTTATGAAAAACTAAATATTTCTTGAGGTGAAACTGATATACTCTACATCTAGGGGTGTGTAAAATTGAAGGGGGGGCTGGTTTTTTTTCATAATATTACAAAAATAGATTATTTTGAGTGAAAATATAGGTCTGGCAGAAATGTGATGGGTCTGGCAAAACTTGGTACCCTGTAGGCCCCAATGTCTGACAGGAAAAAAAAACTGTTTGCATCTCTGTGATAGCTGCAAAAACTATGTGCAATTATCTGTAAAATACAGAAAAACTGAAGTAAATTCTGTCCAAGTTTCATAACATTCAAAATACATCAGATATTATCTCTTAATCATAAAAAGCTTTAGGCACACTTTCAAACCATCCATGAAGTTATTTACTGATGTCTAAAAGACTTTAGCCCTAGACTTTCTTTAAATGTTTACATTGTACTAAACTACTAACTAAGTCCTTTACCTTATATCAGTTAAATACGGGAAAACAAAAATATCTAAATTAAATTAAAAATAAAATTCACTTGTCAAGAGTTTCATACAATGCCACAAGGGTTTGACAGAGTTTCATCTGATTTTTTTATGATCCACAAGTAGTTTTTGTTAGTCTTACATCTCTTGTACTTGAAACTTTCCATACACCTCCAGGTAAATCATCTGCCATGAAATCATCTGTTACTATTTGTTTCTTTGCCAACTGTCTCCTTGCTTGGTTTGTTAATTTATGAACCTGTAAAAATAATAATTTCCCTAAATGTGATACCAAACACTTAGACTAAAACTAAATTGGCTTGTTTAATTTTCGTAAAATTTGACACAATATTTATTTTGATCGTTTTACAAAAATATAAAAATTTAAATTTAAAAAAAATTAACCACACACTTGATCAGATTTTTTTTATTGGATAAATAGCAGTTTGACAGACACTAATTCTGATCATTGAGAAGCTTAAAATTTACTTAACAATATAAAGAACATGATTAAAACTTTTAGCTGATTTTTTCAAAGTCATCCCATTAGTACATTGTATTATGTACCACCTTAATTTATCCAATGCTAACATGATTTTTTTATTTAAAAATATAATTAAACCTTATGTAAGAATCCTGGATTTTGATTGGTTGATAGCCAGTGTATTTTCACCAATTTACTGTTATCAAATGAATATCGTTCATTTCTTAATGCCGCCAGGGTTTTTGCAAAAAGGATATGCCTTTTTTACCCTCTCTGCCGTGGTATTTGCCAAAATATACTCTATCCGACTGGATGCTTGTAACATCGATCACGATCATCAATGCTTTTTGAACGTTAACATTCAGTGTAATTAAACAGATATAGCATGTTCTTGAAGGGTATTTGCGAAAAATGACAGTCTTGAGAATGAATTTCCCTCGCCTTACGGCTCTTGAAATTTAACATTCCCTGACTGGTATTTTTCGCAAATACCCCTCCTTAATATGATATATCTGTTCAAAATGCAACTGATAACTGACATGACTGAAATATTTTTTCTCAGACTTAAATCAGAACAATTCTGCAATTTGTTATTATCTTATTTTGTTTTTTCCCCTATTGAAACTTTGTTATTAACAATGCCATAATAACTGTTCCTGCTTGTACAAATATTCTATACCCTTTATTCTGTAAGGAACAAATACTGTAATATTTGTTCTAATGGAAACATAATAATAGAATATTTCTTTCATTTGGAACAAATGTTATAAAGGAATGTCAATACTTCTGTTTCATGGCACAGTAACACAATCTAACAAATTTTTTTTTGACAAAAATTTCTAAATATTAATATTAAAAATTGTGATGCAGTTATGGTTCTTAGGCTGTAGTTTCAGATTTATCTTGTTAATTGTGTGAAAAAAAATACTATTCTTCTTACTATATGCAGTAATACAATATATCACAAAATTTCTAGAATAAATATCTAAATGAATTTATTGCTCGGAGTCGTATTGAAAACATCTAACCTTCAATTCAGTAGTATTTGATTAAATGACAATCTTTGCGTTGCCTGTGGTGTGTTGGTTTTTATTTTTTCTAGAATAAGATGTACTAGATTCATTATATTTACTGGATAAAAATCCATTGATTTGATTCTTCATATTTTTATGTTAATTTTGTTATCTTTATGCTAAAAAATAATATGTTTAAATCAGATATATTAAATTTTTGTTCATGTTTATATGTATGTGTATGTCTGAATTGGAGAAGATGTCACTAAGTTCAAAAACTTTTGTCTAATCCATTTGCCTTTTGAACAATAAAATCTGTTAAAACTAATGACATACCTCATTTGTCTGATCACAGAATGCTCTATAATCGGTGCCATCATCTTGCAGTCTTCTCCCTGTGTATACATATGAAATAAATAAACATAGCAACCAACAAAAATTAAAGAACCCTAGTGAGCACGCTCACAAACCCCACGTCCCCTCATTGTCACTGGATAAATAAAATAACTGTATGGAAGAAAAAAATTGAATCATGATTTCCTGTCAATATGCACATCTACAATAACATGGTATGTCCTTATTATCTAAAAGGTTTCATGAAATTCTGTTGTGAAGTTTCAGAGGAGTTGCGATGACAAACTGTTGCAGTAGTATAATGGAGCAAATAAGTTCAAAGGGGCGCAACTCCTAGAAAAAAAATTGAATCATAATTTCCTGTCGATATGCACATCTACATACATGTAGAATGTCCTTATTATCTAAAAAGGTTTCATGAAATTCTGTTGTGTGGTTTCAGAGGAGTCGAGAAGACAATAAACAGAGGAATGATGGACAGACGGAAGGACGGGTCAAAAACATTATACCCTCCACAACATCGTTGCGTGAGGTATAATAATACATGTAATTACAAATATAGCTTTATAGCTTGCTGTTTGGTGTGAACAAAGGCTCCATGTTGAAGGCTATACTTTGACCTATAATGGTTTACTTTTTACAAATTGTGACTTTGATGGAGAGTTGTTTTATTGACACTCATACCACATCTTCTTATCACATCTACATATATTGAGAGAATAAGTTTTCCCCTTCATTCAAATTAGAAAAGAACATTCCTTAATTTGTGTAACAGTTTACTTTTTACAAATTGTGACTTGGATAGAGATTTGTCCCATAGACACTCATACTATATCTTCTTATATATCTAAGTAATTAACAATATCTGTTGATTTTATTTGTTATTCAAGCTTATTTTGCATCAAATCCATAAGGTTTTTTTAAAAGTACAAATGTAAATATTCAAATGATGATAAAGGGAAAAAGCTGTAAATAAAATTGAGAATGGAAGCACCTTTTTAAATTTGAACTATTAACTTCAGAACAAAAAATCATTAAATTTGCAAAATTGATTTAATACAATACAAGTTTCCTATATACATATTAAATGTACAATATATATTACCATCAGGAGCTGACTTAGGTCTCATTCCCAATGAAGCGTTATCCTTTCTTACAAGACAACTATCTTTTCGATGAGCTGTTTCACCAAAAGCACTTTGTCTTACAACTTTATGTTCATGTTGAACCTGAAGTATAAAATGCATCTGTGTACTGATCGACATACAGATATAATAGTTTAGTCCTTAAAGAGTTTTTTTTACTTAAGCATGCTTCTGTGTACTGATCGACATACAGATATAATAGTTTAGACCTTAAAGAGTTTTTTTTTACTTAAGCATGCTAAGTGTCTACTGTGATTCTTAATTTATCAAAAGAAGTAAGAAGATCCAAAGTGAGCAGTAAAAATATTTTTAAAATTTTTATAATTTCTCTTAACAAAGACATGAAAGACAGCAATTAACCTTAAGGTGGATCGGGACCATTTGACGGCGCATAATTTCACGCATGGATTACAATGCACACGAAACGTATGTGTCGTAAATTCGATATTATTTTTAAAAATATTTTTATTGATTAGAAATGTTAAATTATTTTAGTTACAATGTACATTGTATGTCACTAAAAGAATATTATCGTTACAATGTGTATAGATCTGTGAGACATGTGAAAGGCTCAAAATGAAATTTCACCAATTTTCATCATTTTCCCACCATAATTTGGGTTTTAAGGCAAAATAATTTTTTTTTCCTTATCCATGATCTATGTTTTTTATTTGCTCATTCTTTGAAGCTATATTTCAGCTTTTTATATTACAGTTTTGGAAAAGTGTCATAGAATGTTTTTTGATATTCCGATAAAAATATGTCAACACCTATATTTTCCTTTGAAAAATTAATGGTCCCTTTTACATACCTGCTTAAAAGTAAAATTTTGAGCTTACATGGTCCGTGACCCCCTATTTTTTTTTTCAAACAATTTGATTAACTTTCTGTAAAGAATATAATAACAAAAAATACGGCACTTCTGATAGAAACTTTGAATAGGCCCGAGCCACCTTAAGTACAGTGTTCTTTACATTTTTTCATACACTGATCATGTAAGATTAAAGTTGTTCAACACTCTTATTCTGCTACCTTTTTAAGGCAAATATCTTCTGTGTAAATATATATATATGTTTCTCAAATTCTTAGCCAATTTATTGTTTTCCCTTACCTGTTGATTATTTTTATTTAATCAACGTGTGGTTCATTTGATCTCAGCTATTGATTGGTCGAAATTCGATTATGATGTCAGATTTTCTTGCTTTCTTCTGAATTTCCTATTGTGACGTCATGAAAAAAAGTGACCATGCCTAATGACGTCACATAGAAAGAACACATCTTTTAGAAGACAGAATAAGTTTGCCTGCATACTGCATAAAAATCATTAGAGAAACTGATTCCACCACCAAATCTCGTGTAATACTTTATTTATCCACTCTCGACAGTTGAATTTTAAATATTTAAAATGCTTGGGCAAGCCTTGCATTTTAAATTTGAAAATTTAACTTTTGAGTGGATAAATATCTTATCACACTCAAAGCAGTGGTAGAATCTATATATATATCAAATTTAAACTTACAGCTTTAATTGTGTTGTCTTGCTGTTGTTTCTTTCTTGCCTTTTCCAGCATACTGACTCTGTGTTTGACGTCTTCCCTGAATCTTTTCAGTCTAGCATTTTTCTCTTCTTGCATTTTCTGAATTCTTTCCTGTTCTTCATGGGCTGCATGCTGTAATTAAAACCTTTTCACTTATATTTTTATAAAGACACTAAATTAAATGCAATGAAGTACATGTACCTTTGAAAGGCTGTCTTCTGATTTTCATGCAAATGTCTAATTGGTTCAATAAAGATGAAGTATTTACTTGACCAAATAAATCTTGATAGATATCTACAACATACATGTACATAGTAACATTTTTCCCTTTTGTCAATTGAACTTTATTGCAATGACACATGTAATGTGCATGTAGGTGTGTTACCAAGAACCATGATTTATGCCAAAAGAAACCTGTTTTCATTAACCATGTTAACCATTGTTAAAGGGAAACTTCGCAAAAAAATCAAAAATTGATATTATGTTCATTCTGTATAAAAATGCTCAAATTCATAGATATTAAAGTTTTATTCCGCTAGATAAGCGATCACCATCGATTTTAAATTTAGAGTATCAATTCTCTGCAATCCGCCATTTTGTCTTCTTTCCTGATAAATAAAAACGATATGTCTATAAACCACAAAGAAACAAAACTACAGTAACCGATGTAGTTGTAATTGCGTGTCGATATCTTGTCAATCGTACGGTTGTTTTATCCGACTAACTAACTTGATACGAAAAATATTCTTACTTTTTTTAAATTACCATGGTCTGTTGTTTTTAAACTGTTGATATTGGAATTAGGTGAAAAGTCAAAGTTGAAATCATAAATAAGTGTTCCGTGAAAATTGTTTTCGAAAATCTAATTTGTTCATAATTCTTTAAAGTAATAAACAAATATATTTTGATTCCCCTCATCTGATCACCAGCATGGCTAAAGGTATTACTTCCAAAGGTATTGTGAGGGGTGTGAGGTGACACGTCCAGGTATTCAAGCGATTTCCTGTCGGGCTTGCAAGTTCATGCATCGTTTCACTTCTGCAGGTATTGATCAGTGTACACGGCTGATAACTTATAACTTATAACTTTCCATTTTGAACTATCAGATGAATAATATACAACTCTGTCTTACTTGTCATTACTAAACTCATACGCTTGTTTATAAATAACATTTCTGGTGTAAAGAATATAATTCATAAACATATAAATAATACCCAAAAAATAAGATTTGATGAAATTAAAATCTATTTAAATATTTTTTCCAAGGGTGAATTTGGGAAAATGTAATATATAGTCATTGTGAATAGTGAAGGACGAATGTAGGAAAAAAAGTCACGGAAAAAAAGTCATGGAAAAAAAGTCACAGGAAAAAAGGTCACAGGAAAAAAAGTCACAGGAAAAAAAGTCACAATATATAATTTTTGTATGAAATAGTCATATGGTCTGCACATACATGTATGAATAGGAGAAACTTTCCAAATATTTTTTTTTTATGGAAATGGTCATATGGTCGCACATACATGACATATATATAAATATATTGGAAAACATTCCCAATAAATATTTTGTATGGAAATGGACATTTTTTAGTTCATTTTATACGACTGGCTTTGGAAATTTAGATATAAATCGCAAAACATTAAAATGAAACGTGTACATGCTGGTGTACTATTGATACATGCATGTTTTCAAGGATTTGTTATCTACGATAGTAGAGGGGCATTATGTTTTCTGGTATGTGCGTCCGTTCGTTCGTATGTCTGTCTGTCCGTTCGTTCGTCCGTCTGTCCCGCTTCAGGTTAAAGTTTTTGGTCAAGGTAGTTTTTGATGAAGCTGAAGTCCAATCAACTTGAAACTTAGTACACATGTTCCTTTTGATATGATCTTTCTAATTTTAAAGCCAAATTAGACTTTTGACCCCAATTTCACGGTCCACTGAACATAGAAAACGAAAGTGTTAGTTTCAGGTTAAAGTTTTTGGTCAAGGTAGTTTTTGATGATGTTCAAGTCCAATCAACTTGAAACTTAGTACACATGTTCCCTATGGTATGATCTTTCTAATTTTAATGCCACATTAGACTTTTTACCCAATTTCACGGTCCATTGAACATGGAAAATTATAGTGCGAGTGGGGCATCCATGTACTTTGGACACATTCTTGTTGTAATTATTTTTGTTTTATATCTCTTATGAAATGAAAGAGATGTGAGTTAAACAGCAACAATATTGTGACTTTTTTTCCTGTGACTTTTTTTCTTGTGACTTTTTTTCCTGTGACTTTTTTTCCTAGTAATTTTGTGACTTTTTTTCCCGTGACTTTTTTTCCTGTGACTTTTTTTCCGTTTACCTGAAGGACAGATTGGAACAGACCAGAAATATTGATTTAAAAAAATGTACACACTTGCCGACGATTCGTTTATACGACTGGATAGAAAGTTACGGAACTATAGCGCAATTTAAAATATATACATGTATACATTGAACATAAGAAAAAAACATATATTTTGAATAAATAGGGGTAAAAGTGTTGTAAATAGACTAGTCCACGTATGCCAACAGTATGTAATCATCGAATGTCGATAGACTATTGTATACCAGAAGAAGAAGAGAACCAATTTGATTTAAATATAGGTCGATGTATAACTTTTGCTTTGGTTCATTGAAGCTGTGGACCTAGTAAAATCACAGATTTATATTTCAATAAGATTGTTCTCGAACAAAGGAAGTAATTCGTCATCACAATTGTTATATATGCCACTGGACGAACACTAATTATCCCCAGGGAATGTGAATATTTTGCTGGGAAACTTTGAGTATCAAAGTTTCAAATTAATTTCGGGATTTATTTTCTTTCTTGGTATTCAATAACAGAAAAAAGAATAAATTACTTGTTCGCTAAATAGGGGTATTCTTGTCAGATAAAAGACTTTTAGTTATATTTAAAAAATAGGGAAATATGACATTAAATTGGTTCTGTCTTTTTTTTAAACATCGTTAAAAAGATGTGTGTCTAAGGTGAACGCCACAAGAACCCTGTAATACTAGTACGAGAGTATAGCATGTAAACATTCCTTCTCAATAATATGGTTGTATTGGAAATCTTTTCATACAGATTGACAACTCATTGTCCGATATGCATGTAATATTTGCCACATGACGCCCATAGTTCTTTCTACCATCATCATCTTATTCTGTGATATTGCTGTAAACATCGATGGTTCACACCCAAACAAAATGGGAGTAATGGACCTTCAGAGCTTCTCCGTGTTATACACTTGTGAAATATATAGACGAAATTTCTGTATTGAAATGAATCTACATCTCACAAACAGGATTTTCAAATAACGATTGTGAGTAATCACCTTACAAACCAATATAAACGTATGGCAAGATATAACCATGAAGGAATTTAGTTTTTGTCAGACGCAAGAACTCATCACTATATATATCATAAACGTATACGTATATATATGCATACAGTTTCAAATATTAAGAACAAGCGGTCGATGTCGATAGTCTGTTTTCTAACTGTTCAGAGTTAGACATGTCACTTGTTCATTCTTGGAAGCCTTCATATTCCCCGTCTAACGATGGGAACTCTTTCTGATTGTGTTGACTATAAATGCTTGTATGATAATTCTGTCGTTTATCTGTACAAGCGGTTGCATTTCCTCTCCTTTCCCAACAAACAAACGAACGAAACGCCACTAGTCTGATTTCTCTGGAGCTCATCCTCAATGGCTCTTATACGTCAGGAAACTTACATGTATACTAATAATGATTGTTTCAAGAACAACGATGTATGGACGAACTATTATAAATTCGTCAATATCAGTTATGCATGACTAAAATATAACTTTTATTACAACTACTGTATTACTTATTTGGATTAATGACGGCTATCATGTTCAACATTGCACAAATATTATCATAGAATTTTTAAAAAAATCCTCAAAAATCCTCAAAAGAAATAATGCCTTAGCTTAGATAATTGATTTTCTTTTCACAAAAAGTTCGTGTAAATGATTGTCAAATGAATTTAATTATGTAAGAATAAAATGTTAAAAAGAAACTAAAAAAAAATCATGCATGTTGTATGTTGTATTTTTTTGTCAATTAAAAACTTTAAAATTGCAATAGTTTTATTAGCATTTAAACACAGCCAGATTTGAATACAAGTTAAGAAATTCCGGTAAAGTCAATGATATCAAACAGATGTACAATGGTATATCAAATTGGGTAATATTGCATTTAGTTTTTATAAAAGATTAAAACTACTATTTTTTGCTTCATATTTGAATCTTTACGCCAATTGCCACTAAGAAAGTAATCAAAAATTGTTTCCTTTTATTTTTATACACTTTCGGAATTACGAATCTGAATTTTATTTTCAATTAATTTACACAATTTAATTATTGTATCTTTATTCTCATCGTGTATTAAATCTTAGTGTATTAACATCGTGACAGCATACTCTTTCTAATCCTTTCTGTTTATCCTTTCCAAATAACAACATTTATACCTGTGTACGCTTGAACTCACACCTGCGGCTAAATAGCTACAAGGTAAACGAATTGACCTCAAGCCGAGAAATATGCAGTGACCTTTACAAAATAATATACACACTCTGCTCCCACATTAGTTGCATTGAAATGATTATCAAAACAATAACGGTAAATAGAACTGAAATATTTTCAGTTCAATATCAGTAAAAATGTTCAATAAATATTTTATGAAAAAAATCTCAACAATAATTAATTAAATTTATTCAAAAACATTTACTAGAGATAATTTTATAGGAGTTTAATTCAATCAATACAAAACGGTATATGCATATTCATTTTCGTTCATTCTTATATTGTGGTTAATAACTTCGACCATTCGTCAGCTGTGCTCTTTTAATTACGTATATTGTCGATAAGCTATAAGAGTTAAACAGATTTTATTTTTTCCCAGAATTCAATAAATCGGGCTAATACGTCACGACCCGCTCGAGAATTCAACCAAAAAAGTTACAAATACTTGATTTTCTCCGTTATTAGAAGGAATATAAATTTAAAACTTTGCAAATGTGTTTTTTATGTTAAGATGAACATAATTAGATGATAAGTAAAAAATTGCGGAATTTCCCTTTAATGTTTATGAATGTTATAATTTTAGAGACTGCATTTTTTAAAATTGTTTCATAATCAGGGCTTTGTATATATGGGAAGAAGTCCCCTGTTACAGTAGAAAAATCAATAATAAAAAAAAAAATTGGGAAAATTTCGTGAACTTTTCATTGTACATGTTGTAATAATTATAATGAACTCAAAATCGTTAACTTTTTTTGTAACTTTTTTTAATCCCCACATCTGCACGGAAATCAAAAATTTTATTCCGTATTTCGGTCTCGTTATCATTAGACTTTGAGTAAAATATATACTTATCAGTCTAGTAAAATATAGGAAGGAACTCAATACCACTTTCATTTTTAATAATTCTTTGATAAATGAAAAAACGTTATCTGATGATATCATTTCCTTGTTTACATTGAGTATGATGTCATAACTTAAATAACGTCACAACTAAATCCTTAACAACAGAACCAGAATCGGAAACGTCAAGGTATTTTCGATTCTTTTTTTTAGCAGATCTTGAAGTTTAAATATGTTTGAATTAAAAAAAAGTCATACAGACTTTGTCCCTTTTCACAGGTAAAGCCTGCCTCATATTAGCTGTTCATAAGGTACAGATTTTGCCAAATATTCATTGTCATGGAAGCCATACAGTGAACTATAGTTATAAATTACATTTTTCTGTACTAAGTCATTTGGACTCTGTCATTCTGTTGAATACATTTGTGTCATGTGTGTTGTTCGAAATTCTCTCACATTGGAAATCATTTCACATCTCCTTGATTTATTTTAAGACTTTGCTCTTCTCTTTTTGCATGTTTCGCTTATTTTTACCAAAATTTGCTTTTTGACCACAATTACTTAGATATGGCACAAAATGTGCACCTGAATAAAGGTATCTTGTTTTGTTTTGTGTTGAAGCAATGTTTACATTTTTTTGTGCCTTATATGCAATTACTGGACTGGGCAGTCTGCACCAAAAACTTTTTCAACTACTAGTCCGAAGACCTATATTCTGACATTTTTCTTATTGGTCCAAACAAAGTTTTGCAAAAATCTATTAGTCCGAATGAAATTTTACTAGTCTGGGGCATCGGACTAGTGGCTAACCGTGCAGACTGCTGGGTTCCCGTTAGTCCAAATAATTATGACGTCTTGAAAGGCTATGATAATTTTTTCTTTGACGCCTTATTTTGACATCATAACGCCAAACACATATTTTCAGTTGGACTTTGAGAGGGAATTTACTGCTTTATTAAAACGTTTAGCTGATTTCTCCTCAAGATGCTTCATTTTAGGAGTATAAAATATATTTTTGAACCAAACTTGGTACATTTTGACGGACCTGAATTTACGGATAATGTAAAACAAAAGTTCCGCAAATTCGGGTCTGTCAAATTTTACCGAATTTGGTGTAAAAATTAATTTATAATCTCCTAAAAAGAAATCAGATAAACGTTTTTAAAAATGCAGTCGACATGTTCCCGTCTCGGATGGAATGTTACTTATATTATTATTTCTGTAGGGATTAATTGGAAATATTTTGCACAAACAAACACATAAAAGGTAAGAATTTTTATATATGAATTTTTTTTAGCTTTCAATGAAAATTTGATGGATAAATTGAGTCTCAAAGTTGAGTGCAAAATATGCTCTCAAAGTCCAACCGAAAATGGCGGCTTCAGCATTATGACGTCGAAGTAAGGGCTAAGGCATCAAAGAAAAAATTTATCATAGCCTTTCAAGACGTCATAATTATTTGGACTAGGTTCCCGTAAAATATGACGTTACAATAGAAAATATCTGACCCACAATGGAAAAGTATCATTGTTGAATGTAGTTCAAGATTACTCCTTTGACGTCCAACAGCTGTTTTGCCAGACAAGCTGGGGCCGTGGGGTCCAGCTTGTCTAGCAAAACAGCTGTTGGACGTCAGAGTAATCTCGGACAATGTTGTATGATGTCATAAGTTCAATGTGCACACATTTTCTTGGCTAGTTCACAGATCTCTAAATAGCATTAGCATAAAGGTGTATTATTCCAAATGCAAAGTAAGAAGCTATTAAGCGGAAAATTAAGGAATGACCCCCCCCCCCCCAAAAAAAAAAAGTAAATAAATTCAAACCCCAACACAATAACACTTGAACAAGTTAATGGAAAAGAAGGCTGCATGCAAAAGCACATGTCAACGATAAAATTAAAACAGCAGGTAAAGAAATAAAACAATTATGGTCCCATACACATGATCAGACATGTCGACTGCATAGATTTTTAGCTTACCACAGCTTCTGATGAAAAAGCGCTCGCTGGCTGAACCCAAGCACCAACAGCACGGACTTCAACATTTCTGTTACCCATTACATCTGTACTGATAACAGGTTTACATATTTTTCTAAGCCCATTATTGACAGTTTTTACAGTAAATGTTTCTTTGGACTTTTTGGACGCCATTTTGACGCTTTCCTGTGTCTACGTCAATTCAATGTTTTGATCTAGGTCAATTAGGCGATAAAGCCAAATCCCAACCTCTCACCTAACGCAAAGAAGCACAACAAACTTTTTCATCATTATTTACTTCGGTTTACCTTAGGTTATTTTACTGATACAGGAACGAAAGTTCCTCTTCATCAGTCTATTTATCTAAATCTTCTCCACTTCCGGTGATTGTTGATTTATAGTCTTTAATGTCGGGTTGCACTAATGACAGGATGATTGCCCGGATAGTGACAGGACGGTTGACCGGACGACATATAAATAGTCATAACTTTTTTGTTATCCGATAGATTTGTTTAATATTTGTAAACCTGAAAGATATTAAACTATATTTTATGAATATAAAAAAAAAGAGGAAAAATAATTATTTTTGAGCAAAAAAAGTTGACCGGACGGTATTCACACTCGCCAATATACGCTAAATATATATTCAACTGTTGACGACAAGTGTTAATATCTCTTTTGTTTTACAATATTTGTCCATGAAACTCAGGAATCTGTGAGATTTATAAATATATTATACGAAAATATAAACTTGATTGCAAAAAAACGTGTTTTTCTCAAAAAAAAGTTGACCGGACGGTATTCACCCTCGCCGATATACGCTATATATTGAAATGGTCGACGACAAGTGTTAATATCTCTTTTGTTTTACAATATTTGTCCGGTCCAACGATTTACAGAAAAGAGCGACGATTTACATAAAAGAACAGAAAAGAACCGAAAAGGACCGAAAAGAGCATACATATAATTATTATTTAAAGTTAAAACAATGTATATATATACACCAATTGTTTTCCACTCGTAATAAAGGAATGTATAATTCAAATTTAGATTGTACATTTATAGGGATATGTAGACTTACAAAAAAAGTTAGATTTCCCTGTATTAAGGCATTTATAAATGTTTTTGAACAAAAATCAAAGTGTCATTTCCTTGTTTTAGAAGATAGAATTGTAAAATACGTTTGAAGAAAATTTCAACTTTACGATGTTCTTGATTCGTTTCAATTTCTTAATTCAATTTACGGTATAAAACGATGGGCGACATGTGAATAAAAGGAGATTAGTCAATAAAAAAAATGCATCATTATCTATATAATAAATTTTGTGCACTTTACAGTCATTTCATTTCGTGTTTCAGTAAATATAAATAAATGAAAAGCGCACACGGTTTCGGTATAATTGATAATTGTTTACTCTTTATATAGCGTATAGATTGAAGGGTGTGAAAAACGTTAATGGCCTGTTGATTTTTATTAATTTTATCTTATAAACCACTTAAAAGTTAAAACAGATATGCAGATTAGCTAAACGATGTCAGATGGTGATAAATGTTGGTCTGTGCTACATGTATCTGTAGAGAAATTTGTACATGGAGATAACGGGTACCAGTCTGCTTATATTTTGAAAGCCGAGTTTTGTTTCAATTTGTTTGTTTACAGGGCCGTAACTAGGGTTCGAATTCAGGGAGGCAGGGTTTGGAGGCCGCCGATTGAGACCCCCACGAGAGGGGGTTTTGGGTCGCAGCCCCTCCCCCTCCCGCCGGTTTTTTTTGTGGGTAAAATGGCTAAAAATAACCCGTATTCCTTCGATTTCCTTACTTTTAGAAACATCAGTATTGCTTGAACCTAGAAGCAATTATTATGCAAAAACAAGCTGTCTGAGCCTGAGATTACTGTTCGGGGTAAGACAAGGCTCCATCTTGATGGCCGTACTTTGACCTATAATTATTAACGTTAAGTACATTGTGACCGCCTTCGTAGATCAGCGGAATATAACGACTGAATTATTCGGGTTACGAACATCATTGTTTGGTTCTTCCAGTGTTTGTCTAGCCTATTCTTAAATGCATTTGTGGTTGGTGATGTCACTATAATTTCGGGTTATTCCATGTTCTCACCACTCGTAGAGCAAAGGCATTCCTCCTTAATTCTGTTCTTGCTCTGCGGAAATATTCAGTTTCCGAGACTGTTGCCGCGTACCCCTGTTCGTGTTGTCATATCTTTCCATAATTTAACAAATTGTGCCGCCTCTTTATCATATATTCCGTTCAGTATTTTATATAACATGTATAATTCAATCATGTCACCTCGGACCCACGTGCTCGGACCCGTCTAAAATTTAGAGATGGTAGTTTTAATTTTTGCAGTCTTTCTGAGTATGTAATTAAATTCTTTAATCCTGGTAGTTCGGTTTATTTGCCCGGCGCTGCACATTCTCAATCACGTCAATACATTTTATTTTATATGGATGCCATACTGAGCTTGCAAACTCTAAATGTGTTCTTACGAGTGTCTTGTATAGTGGTACAAAGGTATCTATATCTAAATATTGAAAAGTCCTTCTCAGTAGTGCAAACATGGGATTTGCTTTATTAACTTTCTCAATTATGGTCTTAACAGCTTAAGGCAAAACAACATCCGTCGTATTATTAATTGTGAAAAAAATGTTTTGTGTCTGTTAAGTTTGTTTTCCTCAACACGAACAATAAAGTTTATCGTGACAGGTTAGTTAAAAAAGTTAAATATGCTAGGTATACCTAATCAGTGTAAGTGTGATGAAATGATTGAAGATGTTAATTTTCTCCTTGATAATATTTATATACGTTTCGGCAACAAAGTTTATCGCCGATATTTAATGATTGTAGGTATTTATATGGGCACCAATTGCGCCCCTTTAGTTTAATTTAAACATATTTATTTATAGTGGATTGGGAAACATGTTATTGCAACTTATATTAATCCCTTTCCACTTTGCGGCCCATTTGGTAGCAGACTTGTTATTGTACTGTTATGAAAGACAGTTGATGACCAAACTCGAAAAGGCCGTCTTAATTACATTTTAAAACTTATAAATTCAACAAACTTTCCGCCTTATAATCTAGAATTTCTAAATACACTTCCGAAATTAACCCAAAAGAACTTACCTGAAATAAATCATATATAAACGGTATAATAATTGTCCTTTCCTAAATTTTGATATTTGAGTTTTAAACGGGGAAACTCCACATTAAAATGTACGACAAAAGGGACGATTTTTCGCTCCGTATTGTTAATTTTCCATTGTTGGACGATGATCTTCCTTTGACACCATCTCACGGTATTCATATATATATATATATCACAACTCGTTCGATGTGCCCGTGTCTTTTGTGACGTTTTGTTTTTTAATGAACATACTCTATCTATGTATTACTGGTAAATTATAAAGTCAGGAATTTCGTTACCACAACATACTTAAAACCTTTAGTAAATTGTTCCATATATAAAGATTTGGTATTGAGTTTGGCTGTAGTTGCAGAAAACTTATTTCAAACGGGATTACATCGTAATTTTTACGGAGATGTTCTTTTCCGAGCCTAGAAATTTAGAAACGATCCTGGTAAACATATCGATCCTTTAAAATAAACTTATTTTAAAAGGTTACCAGTATAACACTTTAATTAGATCTATGATTTTTTTTAACATTGTTTGTTGTCAGTAAATTATAAATCAAACTAAATATTATTGTTAAATACATATGTACATGCATGGGTTTACAATCTATCGATACCTGTATCGTGGCATTACACAAGGTCATATTTTTCTTAACTGTTTATGACGTCTTTACACTTAATCATTTGGTGTTAGATGTTTACTGATTGATAATTTCGTCTTACATGCATGATTTTTTTCTATTAGTTGTTTTAAAATGGCTTTGAACTAGATGTTAGTAAGTGCTAGTGCTCTCAGATCTGTATTTAGTGTATTTTTGGTGTTTGGGTGTACAAATACCCGTCCTAGTACATTTTGTGTTTCTCTTAGTTGTATTTCTATTTGTATCCATGAGTTACTTTTTCAACTGATATTTTTAGTTTTTCTTATATTGTACTGTTACATCACTGTCCAGGTTTAGGGGATGGTTGGCGCCTTTCAACTAGTTTAACCATGCAAAATCCTGTATGTGCATGTCCAAAGTTAGACCGATATCAGAATCACGCCACTTGTTATTAAATTTTACTAAGAATCGATCGTCACGGAATTACATTACAAAGATAGGGAATTTTAAAAATGTCGTTAATTGATTAGTGATAACGGGTGCCGGCAGAAATGATATACACAACATATAACCATTAAACGAAACATAATGACTGTTTGAAAATACAGTTTCTGAGTATTAAAATCGAGCGAGAGGCTTTGTAACTTGCAGTGTAAAATACAGTTTAAATGCTGAACTCAATTGCAAACTGTGTAAATTGGCTACAAGGTCATTACAAACAGTTCGGGTGAAATATAATTTGAATTTCAAGATAAGCAATCCAAACTGTAGGAGTCGTTAACTCAGTTCCACTAAAATAAAGTCACTATTCAAGAAGAATAAATCACGAAAGCACGAAAATTCATAAATTCGCGTTCGTTTTGAATTTGACCGCTACAACTTAGAAATACAATATTGTAATAAGGACCTGTACGAACTTTAATTCCGTGTTAAAGATTAGATATCAAGCTACAACGTCCATCAAGTACTATCACGATGTACAATCTCATTACAATAGATTTAATTAGCAACACTACTAATTTCGGGCTATGTCTGTAATCAGGTTTAAATGTACGCCTATACAGTATTAAAATAATGAACGTCTATGCATAGTTTGTTTTCAACTAGATATTCAAATAAGTCGAACGATTGATATGGCAAGCATCAAAGAAAAAACGACACAGATAAACAACAGTCTATTGTACAAAGACTAAAAAGTATACAGTTGTTTATGAATGCATGATTGTGTAGTCTGATTTTTATCAGATTAATATATATGAACGAAAGTCCTTACGGTACACGCAATGCAAGTTTATTGATGCCTCGTTCACACGGACATTTAATTCGAATTGAATGCGAATCGAATTCGTTTATCACGTTCACACACTCTTCTTTTTTAATTCGAATTGATTCGAATTAACTAATTCAATTAGTCAATTCGCATTAGAAATACGTTTTTGTTAATACGAATCAGAACTGACGTTACTAGGACGTAAAACGTTTCGAATGCGAATTAAACTAATTCGAATTAGTTAATGCGAATCGAATTCGAATTACGTGTGAACTCAGCATAAGATCTGAGATTAATTGTCATAATTATAAACTTGTTCGGAATTAATGTAGATCTAGTGAACACATGTTAAAACTACAAATCAATAAAAGGGCAACACACTTTGACATTCGATTATAATGTTATAAAAGATTGAACCTTAATTTAAAGCGCAACTCGTTTTTCCTTTAATCTATCAAATCTGATGTTAAAAAACTTCTCATTTTTATTTTTTATTTTCTTGAATGCTTGATTAGTCTAGACACTGACAAAACGTAAAAACACCTGCCAAAGTCATGATTTCTTAATTATGCAACCAGTATCAACACTTGTTTTAAGATTTAAAGACTTTTAGTATGTTTACAACATTTCTATAAATGTCTTATACAATTGCTAACGTAAAGCTTTGTGTTGACATTTGATGAAAATCTAATAAATTTATCTATCTATTTCAAATACCGAGACTGATTCACCTTAGACTTTGATTATAATGTATATTTGATCGAGCTCTAACCATGCATTTCAAAGATAAAAGGGGTAAGAAGACCGTAACTTGAAAAGAGACTCTAATGAAGTAACTTACAGCTTTTGCCTTTAGATTCAACAACAAGTAGATTAATAATGTTAGAATTGTGTTTTTGACCACATGCTTTCCAAACAAAACTGAAAATTTCGAATGTAATTTAAGGGAGGTTATGATAAAAAAAAATAAACCACATTTTCCGCGTATGAAAAGATCAATTTGACATGAATTTGAAACCCTGAACTTGCTTCGACTTACTGTTGTAAGTCAATACAATATCATAAAAAATGTTATAAGTTAATAATCTTATCTGAATGTATAACATTTAATATTCATCCATAAATAACGAATGCGGATAACAAATATAAACTTATGTCTCTCTTCCAGGAAATACAATTAAATGTCATGTTTAAACCCTTGTCGACGCAGTTCTGGTATCTGTTGTAGTTACACCACTGTCTTGGAATTGGTCGATACGATTGGACCGCTTTAATTTACAGGTTATCTTTAGACTGTTCCTTATTTCTTCAATGCGCAAGGTGTACACAACAGGATCCATCAGAGGTTTAAATCCACATACAACACCGGAAACAAACTTTATAAGCTGGAATCCATCAAATCCACAACATATAATACAAGTGTCGCAAATTTTGGTAAGACTAGAAGGATGGTCAGACAGATGAACAGTCCCATTGTTATGACATTATGTCTAAGTCTTTTTTCGGACAATTCCCTTTTGCCTACTAAGGCCACCATACGTTTGTGGTTTCGGAGCAGACGAGAGACTGTCATGCCATACACAATTATGACCAAGATAAATGTACTGAGCAAGGGAATATAAGTAAAACAAGAAGCACGAATCCAGTTTTCTCCGAAAAATATATCTTCATTGCAGTCGAATGAGGTAACATCAGCACAACTATAGAATACAATGAAAATATAGATCATGATTATAATATGCCAAACGGGAATCCAGTCTCCATGATGTAAATCGTTTGATGTTGTCATTCATTGTCGTAAAGGTTGAGCTGTACTGAAAGATACATATAACAAGCGTATGGAAGGTGGAACAAAGCTGCATGGCTTTCAAAAGAGCCATTCCTGCCACGCAGCCTCCATCGAAAGTTAACTCCTCATTGTAGTCACACGCTAAAACTATTGCAGAAATAAATATCATGCATACACTTAATCCAGTAGAACTTATACTTAAACCAAGAATTAACACCAAGAACGGGTTCTTTTGAAGTTTTGAATTCGTCGCAATTAATATGATTGATATGCTATTGAATATCAAGGCAAATATTCCGTTCCATCCCCAAATAATGAATTGAAGCTTAACTGGTAGGTACACTTCTTCTGAACACTGGTATCTTTGATCTACGGTTCTATTATTCATTGCCTAATTGTTTGGATCTTATCTTTGTATAATGAAGTGGCTGAAAGCTGTATATAGTTATAACGTCAGTTTCTTTAGAAAGAATAGATTAACACAAAAATAAATTTCTTAATAATTTTATCTAAACATACTATCCACATTGATCTGTGTCCACAAAAGTTTTATCTTAAAATATTCTTAATTTACACAAAAGTCATGACCACTTTAATCTCAGTCCACTATAGTCACAAAATGAAGAAATTTCTTCAAAATATCATTGCTATCACAAAATCCATTTTATAGTAACTAAAGAAAACCACTCGGACACTCATTCTGTGAAATTGTTTTTATATACATGTAACAGCATTTTATATGTCCTTAATTGTAATAATGCTGTTAATCGTGTGTTATAAATTTCCTTATTCATTAATTTTTTTTCTGATTTATCAATTATTGAATAAAAATATTGTGTAAGCTAAGTGGCAATTTGTCGTTCTTCATTGTTTGGTGTGAAATACATTCAAAGTGTTAAATGCAGCTTAATGGGAAAACAACTCTATTGTGCTGATGAGCACGCGACACTTATTGCATATATTTCATAAATCCACTCTCTTAGTAACCATACCTATGATTTACGTATTTGATTATCAAAACGTTTGTTTCTAGAATTCCATCCACAAGTTGTTTCACATTCGTCTCTTTATTTAGACACACGTCCATTAACGGACTTCTGAAAAATTCATAACAATACAGTACAAGTATACCTAAACATAAATCTCACATAATGGAACCCTACATGACCGCTCCAAAAAATATTGTAAACGTGTGACGCCAAGCACCACAAGTAACGTGCTAATTAGTTGTTTGTTTATGTTATAAACCAGTTTTAGAATCTTGAAAAGACTCGCGAAAAACAAGGCAACAACTTTCAATAACCTCTTTGATTGAAAACCATACATTTGTTTATGGAGAAAACGTGTTATCTCTTCACGTGTCCATGCTTTTTATGCCCCACCTACGATAGTAGAGGGGCATTATGTTTTCTGGTCTGTGCGTCCGTTCGTCCGTTCGTCCGTCTGTCGTACCGTTCGTTCGTCCGTCCGTCTGTCCCGCTTCAGGTTAAAGTTTTTGGTCGAGGTAGTTTTTGATGAAGTTTAAGTCCAATCGACTTCAAACTTAGTACACATGTCCCCTATGATATGATCTTTCTAATTTTAATGCCAAATTAGAGTTTTTACCCAAATTTCACGGTCCACTGAACATGGAAAATGATAGTGCGAGTGGGGCATTCGTGTACTGAGGACACATTCTTGTTTTATACTAACTTACTTTGGGGTGATTTAACTTGACACATTTTGCAATTGATGATAAGAAAAAAAAAATTATCTGATGGATGAGTCAATGAAAAAGTTGAACACACCATCCGAGGTTTTATAAGTTTGCAATTGAAAATACGACAACAGCTCCGTATTCAACCATGACTAAAACGCAATACACATTTTTATGTTTTAAATACCAATTGTTTCCTATAAGTGCTTTGATATTCCTTTAACATACAACAGGGGCCTGTTTATCGAAACTATCCTAAGTTCCGTCCTAAGAATTTCTTAGGACATAATTTAGGATAAAGTTAGGACCGACTTACGACAATATATGAAAAAAGCATGCACAAAGATACTAGAATGAAGTTGATGATCTCAAGACACCAAATAAGTTGTCCTAAAGTTGGGACAAAAATTGTGATACATCCTAAGTTAAAAGAGCTTCGAGAACACGACTTAGGACAAAGACTTGACATAAGATAGCCTTAGGACACGTCCTAATCCTAAGATAGTTTCGAGAACACCACCCTAGGATTACAGACAAAAGTACCTAAATGAGTGAGCGATGATATCATATCACCTTATTAGTATATCATCATCATCATTTATCAGTACCGTTACAAAATAACTAAAGACTTTTTTTTTCATTATTTTTTCTTTTTAGTGAAGAATCGTCATTTCTGTGTAAAACATTTTTAAACGTAATCTTGGTTGTTTGTATTTTCTAATGTATATATATATATATAATTTATCATATGTTTAGTAGTAAATACAGTAGTTTTGCATATGTGATAAATAGCCTGCTGTTTAATCCATATCGCGCAACTTTGATGCGCACCCTTTATCGCATACCCTTTATCACACCCCTACCCTTTATCGCATACCCTTTATCACACCCCTACTTTTAAAACAACAGCACGCAAATTGTAAGGTAACCCAGGTGCTTCGGATAAGTAATTGAGCAGTTCTTTTAAGGCCTTTGAAACAAGACAAAAGTAGAACTGAAGGTAACCCAGTGCTATGGATCAGAAAACAGTTCATATAATATAATACTCTTCTGTTGAAATATATGATAAAGTGTATAATACATGGCAAAATCCGTATCACATGCCGTATCACCCTCGACCAATATCATCCCTCGGGCCTAAAGGCCCTTGGGCTGATATTGATGTCTCGGGATGATACGACATATGATACGGATTTTGCCATGTATTATTCTCTATATATATCTGGTGTACAAAAAATATTAATGTTTGTGGCATAACATCGTGGAAAATGTTGTTTGAGCTGTATTTAGATATATATATTTTATATATATATAAACGGGTCTAAATTGAAAACTACGTTCAAACCTATGATTGCGTTGAATAAAAACTGCAATTTTTATACGTGTGCATGTAAAACAAATTTCGTTGTAGAAGGGTCTAAAAACAGCACAAACAACATTTTCCAAACGACCAAAAAAAGTGAAAACGGATATTTAAACAAAACGCATTTGACTAACAGGTCGAACAACTGATGTTCTTTAACCCTGCTGACTGCCATTGGCGATTGCCAAATAAAATTGATCACAAGATGTAACAAAATGGATCTTAATATGAATTAAATACTAAACAGAAAAAAAATTAACTTGTGGCCACGATGTTATGCCACAAACATACGGTGTCAATATTTTTTTAGTACACCAGATCCGGATTTCGACAATAAATGTCTCTTCAGCGATGTTAGGGATCTAAACGGTATTTGGAAGGCCATATAAAAAGTACCCTCATTTTTAGAAAAAAATTCCCACATTTTTAGATAAACTCTTGAATTTTAAGAGTCAATATAGGACGAACGGATCATATAAACCGGAGGGAAAATATGATACAAGCCCAAACGAAAAAAATATATATACGAGTCTAAATTGAAAACTACGTTCAAACCTATGACTGCGTTGGATAAACACCGCAATTTTTATACGTGTGCATGTAAAACAAATTTCGTTGTAGAAGGGTCTAAAAACAGCACAAACAACATTTTTTAAAAGACCAAAAAAGTGAAAAAGTATATTTAAATAAAACGCATTTGACTAACATATATATATATATATATATATAATTCGTCTAAACATCAACCCAACAACGTTAGATCTTTTTGTTCTTCCCTCACTGGGATTCGAACTCATGCTACTGAGATATCGAGGCACCAAATCGCCTTGCACTATGCCCGACTCGCTAGATCACTCGACCACCTAGGCTTCACACACAAAAAGCTTTCGGTGGCCGGGTGTTACCTTTCCTCGTCAGTTTTAATCTAGCGTCGTAAGACAGTACATGATATATAAGGTATGAAGATGGAATTGTCAAAGATCAGCTGAATTATCTATTGTAAAGGATCCTACAAATTAATGTAAGATGCAGTCACAGAAATAATTATGTTATAAGTACGTCTGAACCAGTGACGACTCTACAATTAACAAATGTTATCCATCGAATCACCAGCAGTGTTGGTGATATAAGACTGAAAATACATCTGTATATAATCGTCTAAGTAATCTCAATATCAACACGAAAAAGATAAATCTGATAATTCACGGTAGCCAATACTTGTTCTTCCCTCGCCGGTATTCGAACTTGTGCTATTAATGGGATATCGAGACAATACCGCCTGCTCTGTGTCCAGCGCTCCAGACCAATCGGCCACCTATTAGAGTAAGACTGAACTTATATTCAGCTTTTTGTGGTCTAAAGTTACCTTTCCTCGTCAGTAGAATCTAGAGTTGTAACAAAGTTCATGATATAACATGTATAATATGTTTAAGAATTGGAAATTACTAAAAGAAGCATTCAATACTTATGATTACATTTTTTCGCTATGATCACGAAAACTTTAAGGTGTCAGATCACCAATTACTCCCTCCAATTTAAAAATATGTTTAACTTCTATAACTGTCATGCAACAGGGAGGTTAAGCTATCTATAAAACAAGATTTAACCTACCATTTTCCTCAGAAAATGCCTGTTTCTCAAGTCAGGAATATGTTACTATATGTCTCGACTCGTCTCGCTTGGTTTTATCTTATGTTTGTAATTATATTTCACACCTGTACATGTCTTAGGTTATGAATAACATTTTGAATCTTAAAGAGAGGTTTGTTTTTCGTGGTCTTCGAATTTTTGTTGAAAGACACAAACGCCGTCATTTGATCAGAAAACTTACGTATGGTGAATTATTCCCTGTTGTTGAATTCTAAACTAATTGAGAACAAATTAGTATTCTGGATAAGAAATGCATAGCAGAAGACGCGAGTCATTCTGGTTGGTACCTTTTAATTTGATTTATGAATTTAACACAAAGGATAACTATTTTGTAATTTCTTAATGACGATTTCAACTTTTTCAAAAATCCGTAAATTAAAAATCTAAAGAGTGTTAACAGAAAAAGGTAAAAACGACATATTTTGAACGTAAATTGTCATTAATGGTCCAACATTAAATTCTATTAATTTAAAAAAACCTAACTGTTTTCTATTTCTCACCTAGAAACAAAACAATTTCAAAATTTTCCAACAGTAAAGTACCGTAACTCTTGAACGGACACATGAACACGTCGAACATCGGATTTACCTGTCTCGAATAAACATTCTTTTTAACTTTCAATTAATTTCAAAAAGCATTAATTTATTCTTTATTCATTCGGACGAGGACTGTTATATGCCACCGACTCTGTTGACATAGGTTTTAATAAATCCATACATAAATGGTTATTTTAATATTTTAGATGATGAAGTTGATTTTCTTTTTATGTGAAAAATGCTCTGAATGTGATTTCCATATGCTATAAGATATATAAATAATATTATCACATAACGTTCAAAGTTTTAAGAGAGACCTATACGATAATGATAACATTACTCTGATGTTTCATTCGAATTCCAAAATTTCGAATAGCAGATAAAAATAACTTAAAAATAAGGTGTTGTTTCTTTTCCTAATAAAATGCAATAAGCATTGCTGCAAATGCTTTCCGTGACAACATACAACATTGCGTTCGTGGTAATAATGTTTTGAACAAACGATCGTTAAGTTTGATTTATATCGTAGTTTCCCAGTTTAAGCATTAAAAACTGTTTGTAAAAATCGAATACTTCATTTTGATTTTACCCACGTTTTAAGTATAGAGGGCTTCCGACCACATTCCGTGCGATAACTTGAGAACTTTTGATTCATTCCGTTTCAAGTTTTAATAATTTTTTTTCTCGTGACAAAATGGAGGCCAAGAAATGTTTTAATGATTTCTCCTTTGGAGTTATGGCCATTGATTGCCTTTTTCAGTGACACTAATAATGTCAGAAATTTCCGGTTTGTTTGAATTTGAAAAAAAGTTATTGTTTGAAGTGTTACTTCCACAATGGTGTACATTTACGTTTAAGTCTTTCTTTTTAATGATTTATTTTCAGTGCTGATGAACTCTTTCTGATTTTATACAATTTAAAAAAAAACCCTTTCTGTATAAGAACATGCATGTACATGTGTACCAAATCAGGAATATGGTAGATGTTATCCATTCATTTGATGTGTTTTGGTTTTTGATTAAGCCATTTGATTACGGACTTTCTGTGATTTGAATTTTCCTCGAAGTTCGGTGTTTTTGTTAAGTTTACTTTTCATTAGGTAAGAAGGATAACTCTAATTGACACAAAGTACTCGCACATCGCACTTTCTGTGGACATAGATATGGCTAGTATATCTATGCTATAAATGTGTACTCGTAAATCTAATGAAAATTAAAAGTTCAATAAGATACCAGTTTAAACATGGTCGTTATAAAGGTTTTTTTATAAATAATTAATTGTATCAGGGTCAAATTCTTTTTTTTCGTAATGAGAAATAAAATGGCGGATTAAACCTGATTTGATAGCTAGCTAAAACTCCCCCTTGAATGACAGTCGCACACAATTCCATTACCGGTATATTGACAACGATGTGTGAACAAAACAAGCAGACATAATAGGTAAACATGTCAAAAATTGGGATATAGCAATCAACATTATGTTATAATCTTAACGCAATCCAACGTCAAAACAAACTCATTACAACAGAAAAAGGAGAGGTAAAAATACAATCATCCACAATAAACAAGGAGACTCTTTCATCATCACCGAATTCTTCCAAGGACAAAAACATTAAGATGTGACCAACAGAACCACTTGATGATACTCCTGGCTTCGGACTATATTGTTGACAATCCATACGTACTTTATAAAAGAAAATCAGCAGTGATATGTCTTTTCTTTAAAATGTATACATGCAGATGTCTGATATCCATTTTTGGTGTCGACCCACGTGATATTGTAGTTCTAAAGAATGTGAGAGGCAGACTTTCATGCAAAAAAAAATGTAAACGCCATTTTAATCAAAATACTAGTACATTAACTTAATTGGCACAAACACATTAAAAATAAACGTTTAAGACCGATAACAGGTGTATAGTACTAATATTGGCTGACATTCTAGACTGAAAAGCTACAAAATAATATATCATAATAAAATTATTTATGATGTTAGAAATTCCGGTATGAAAGACAACAACAGTTTAGCAATAAAATCAATGCTGCGCTGTATTTCAAGATAAGAGACACATATCACGAAAGGAACAATAAAAATTTCATAAGCCAGCAACATGACAAAAAAAAGACAAAAAAAAACCAACGAAAAATGACGAAAAAAAAAAGACGACTAGTTTATAAAGCTCTTCATTGAAAATAAAGACCGAGCAACACGAACCCTTCTTACCTTTTCCAGTAGAGTAAAAAAGCCTGCTGCACATGTGATAACTGTTGTGGTACTCATTGTAGGTGATAAGGATCATTCGATAATTATGGGTACGACGACTTACAGAAAAGAGCGACGATTTACAGAAAAGAACCGAAAAGGACCGAAAAGGACCAAAAAGAACCGGAAAGGACCGAAAAGAACAGAAAAGGAGATCGACGTTTTTTGTAATTGAAGAAAATTTAGTTAGCAAATTGCAAATTATTTAAGTCTATTATAAATGAAAATTGGTGGAGTAAACAGTCTTGCAAAATTATATAATATTTCTACAGGTTACCTAAGTTTGTATTCCGAAATGAATTAATTGTCAAAAATAACTGAAGTACAACAACCATTAAGATATAATCACATCATACGTGAATAATTAGCTCTAAAAGTCCCATGCACTTATTTTACACTCTTTAGAAGTTTTAGTGATGAAATTTCTATACATAACCTTCAGACGTCGTCTCGTCTGATGCAAAAAAAAAAAAAATTGTTGCTGTCTGATGAAAGTATTTTCACCCTCTCCTTTACGACAGCTATACGATAAAATAACTAAACAGGTACAAATAAACAAACAAATTAAAACAAAACTCAGCTTTATAAGCAAACTGGTACCTATGAAACTGTACATTATGACAATCTATTGCCGGTTGCTGTGTGTGTGTGTGTATTTTTCTTAATTTTTGTAGTTCTGCTTTTTCATTAACGTGAGCCTCAAATCTTATTTTATTTCAGTATTTGACTTTCGAATTCGAATCGTCTTTTGCATTCAACTGTCCAAAATACCTTAACAGGTGTATAGTTGTTTACACACGAAATAAGATATAACGTATAAGCATTTCGTTCGTATTTTAGACTAGATGCCATCAAATTAACTATCGAGATTACCTCCGAAGACTGCCGATAGTTATTCGACCCGATTTAAACATAAATATAAATATAGAATAGACTGAGAAGCATGTGGAGTTGTGTAATGACGAACTTACGCGGTCTGTTTAATTTCATGTCATAGATTTGAGAAATGTAAATCATTGTTTTTACCTGGATATGAATGATTTCTTGTTGACCAAATCGGTCGAAGAAAGTTTTTTTTTTTAAATGGTGGATCACTTGTTTCACTTTTCAATGTTGACATTCCTTTCGTTTTAGTTTCTGAACACGCTAAGGGCATGCGTAATCAATCTTCAGATTAAGGTCAAGTTAGGGTTACTTGAAGACGGGTTCAACTGAGGTTGAATTATTCACCTGCAAGTCAATAATATATTTGAAATGTTTTCGATTTTGACCAAATTGTACCAAATTGACTGCCAATAACGAAATAGTATATCATTATTCCGCTTTAATAACTGTTTGAGACCCCAAAAAAATCAAATTTTAATATTTGTCTAAATGGAATCTAACATGTCTTATGTCCCTTTAACAGATTTAAATAAAATTTTCGATTGTGTTTAATTGGCCTATATTTAACATACATTTTGTATAGCAAATACTGTAAAAATGATCTCTTCTTGTATTAGACCGTTTAAGATTTTGGAAACAACTCATCATTTAAAAAAAGCCTAATGTCTTGCATTCTTGTGTCAGTGAAAAAGGTGCGTCAAGATCGTTTCAGATTGTAACATTTATATAAAATCAAAAACTGTAATAGAAATTAAAGTGTAAAACTATAAATTAAACAACAACCCATCCATAATTATTTTACACATCCATGTTCCAACTTATGCATGTTATATTTATCTAAATATATGTCAAATTTGCTTTTAAGTATACCGATGACAATCTTTACAAGTGATAAAGACAAATTAATGGAGTAAACAGTCTTGCAAAATTATATAATATTACTATAGGGTTACCTAAGTTTATATTCCGAAATGAATTAATTGTCGAAAATAACTGAAGTGCAACAACCATTAAGATATAATCACCTCATACATTTATAATTAGCTATAAAAGTCCTACTTATTTTACACTCTTTAGAAATTTTGCAATTGAAATTTCAATATAAAACCTTCAGAAGTTGTCTCATCTGATGCAGAAAAAAAACCACCCTACAGATATAGCAATTTTTTTCCCCATTGAATTTTTCTTAAAATTTGCATACATATACCATGCAATGGACTCTATAAAAATTTGAGTTAAAAATAGTATGTCACCAGACTCGTTTCCATGGTAACGGCCAGCAAAGTTGGTACATTACGGGTATGCATAAATACATACCTGATGTAAAAAACCTGGATTTTTTTCAATCTTTTGAAAGTATTTTGAAAGGTTTGTTCTTCATTTATTACAAAATTATTATTAAAAATGTAAATAAAACACAAATAATGGCAGTTTTATCCATATTCATTAATTTCGGCTCCAATTTCATTAACACTGCTGCACACAGAAGTCGTCTCATCTGATGCAGAAAATAACCAATAATTGTTGCTGTCTTATGACATGTATGAAAGTATTTTCACCCTCTCCTTACCATGTTTACGACAGATATACGATAAAATAACTAAACAGGTACAAATAAACAAACAAATTGAAACAAAACTCGGCTTTCAAAATATAAGCAGACTGGTACCCGTTATCTCCATGTACAAATTTCTCTATAGATACATGTAGCACAGACCAACATTTATCACCATCTGACATCGTTTAGCTAATCTGCATATCTGTTTTAACTTTTAAGTGGTTTATAAGATAAAATTAATAAATATCAACAGGCCATTAACGTTTTTCACACCCTTTAATCTATACGCTATATAAAGAGTAAACAATTATCAATTATACTGAAACCGTGTGCGCTTTTCATTTATTTATATTTACTGAAACACGAAATGAAATGGCTGTAAAGTGCACAAAATTTATTATATAGATAATGATGCATTTTTTTTATTGACTAATCTCCTTTTATTCACATGTAGCCCATCGTTTTATACCGTAAATTGAATTAAGAAATTGAAACGAATCAAGAACATCGTAAAGTTTGCCAAGGTTTACATGTAGCAGGAATTGAAATTTTCTTCAAACGTATTTTACAATTCTATCTTCTAAAACAAGGAAATGACACTTTGATTTTTGTTCAAAAACATTTATAAATGCCTTAATTAATACAGGGAAATCTAACTTTTTTTGTAAGTCTACATATCCCTATAAATGTACAATCTAAATTTGAATTATACATTCCTTTATTACGAGTGGAAAACAATTGGTGTATATATATATACATTGTTTTAACTTTAAATAATAATTATATGTATGCTCTTTTCGGCCTTTTCGGTTCTTTTTGGTCCTTTTCGGTTCTTTTCTGTTCTTTTCTGTAAATCGTCGCTCTTTTCTGTAAATCGTTGGACCGGATAATTATATATGCTGATTTGATTTTCTTTATTGACATATCTGTTTGTTCTTATAATGATTAAGATTGTAAATATAACACAAAGTTGACTGCTGTTCCCCTATTTTAAACATTTCTACCTAGTAAGTCTGTTTGTTTTGTTGACACATCGTTGTCAATATCATGGAATTTTATTCGACTATATAACAAGTGAGAGGTTTAATAAGCTATAAAACCAGGTTTAATCCACTATTTTCTACATAAAAAAATGTCTGTACTAAGTCGGGAATATGACAGTTGATATCAATTCGTTTGATGTGTTTGAGCCTTTGATATTGTCATTTTCTTAAGAGACTTTCCGTTTAGAAGTATCCTTGGAGTTCGGTATTATTGTTATTTAACTTTTTTGTAAAAGTGTAAAACAAAACAACGATGGTCTATTTGTGTTAAACAAACTAAGCACTAAATTCACAAAAGATTTTTCCTGGAAATTTGATTTTAGACTTCCTTCTTGCATTACTCATTTTACTATGAACAGAATTATATTATTTATTTTTAATAGACTAAACAATATATGTACATTATGATACTGTCTTTTATATATCTCGCTATTGATCAAAGATGTAACATGCATAGTAATTGACATGTCTCATTACTGGATAGTACGTGTTTCCATCATATTTTTCTTTAGTACATTGGAAGTGGTATAGAATGTAATGTTACATCAAGAGACACAATTTTACCACTTTAATTGTTTGTTGTTTGCCTTTTTTCAGTGACAAATTTTTCATGCATATTCACGACGAGTGGAAATTGAAAATCGATATTCATTGCACAGAAGTCCACGTTTTGGGGTTTTGAAAATTTCCATATAAAGTTCCAATTAAAATTCTGCATAAACAATTGTGTCATAGTTAACTCGTCATATTTAACTCAGCTGTTGTTATGTCCTATTTTAAATTTTATTTAAATACGTAGAATATCTATAAATAGACACACATTGCTATCCTTTTCTATTTGATGTAAACATTGTCACATGTCTTATGTTTACGTCTTAAAACAATTGTTTTGAAGATATTTGATTTTCATTTCCATATAAAATAAGATAACTTTTATTTTTGTTATCAGATATTCCACTGGTAGATAACCAAATTTAGGGTAAGTACACAAGATACTAATAAATTAGCATTCCGTCCCGAGATTTCGTTATATATTTTTACTAAATAATATTTTATTCTGTATATTAGTATTTCACAAAGATCAACGAGGTAAATTATATATTTTTTTTATTTTTCCTTCACGCCCTAAATCGTTATGAATAAAATTAACGGTACCAATTTTCTTGCACCAGATGCGAATTTCGACAATACATGTCTCTTCAGTGATGCTCGTGGCCAAAATATTTGAAATCCAAAGCTTATATAAAAGATGAAGAGCTATAATCCAAAAGAAAATATGCCATTGTATGATAGGCAAAACGCAATAAAATAAACATATGTATTAGAGAAACTCATATCATAGATAACAGGATTAAATTTTGCATTTACGCCAGACGCGCGTTAAATTTCTTGTATTACTTTTTGAAATAAAAAAAATCCATCATGTCTATTATTCAGTGCATAACCCAGAAAAGACCAACACCGAAACGTCAAATTCATCTCGAGCTGCATTTATTTTTTCCAAGTCGGACAACTGTTAGCCGAATTATTCGAGAACAACTATAATTCAAACTTGACATGGCAATACTGATCAATAGTAATTGGAACCACCCTTTTTTTTTTTGGCCGATCAATGCATTTGAATGGTAGCATATAGTTGGAACTCCCCCTTTTACTCTGTGTTGGGAACCCCTCCACTTTAAAATGGCTGGATCCGCAACTGCTGCTTATCGAAAAACAGCAAATATAACTATTAATGACGTTTCGTCTACGATAAGATACCGAGACTCGAATCAGAACAGCTTGAAAGCCAGATCAAATACAAAATCGATGCAATGGTAGGAAAAACTCATTAAAGATATAAGGCTTATGTTTTTGTGACAAAAGGCGCGCGTTTCGTCAACACATGACCCACAATTGACGCTCAAAAACGAAGTTGAAGAGCAACAAACCCAAAATTTTCAAAAAGTTGGATCAAATATATCTAAGACAATCATTACCTTTGGAAGAAAAAAACTTATGTGTTTTATAGTAATGTAATGTTCAATAACAGTAAGTTTACATAAAATAAAAATATCAAAGAAAGTTCATATCAACACAAAAGTGTTGAATACTAGACTGGTGACACACTCGAGAACGAAACGACTATCCGCCGTGGTATCGACCCAGTGGTTGTAAAACCTTATCAAATTTATAAGGCTTATAACTTGTTGCGCCAGACTCGCGATTCATCTTCACTAAACTCACACGTTCCGGTCTAATCAATATAGTTTGGAGCCCAATACGTTGTTGAAGAGCAACTTATCTGAAAATTCAGAAAAGTTGTACGAAACGGGACTAAGGTTATAAATGCATTGTGGAAGAAAACCGTAGTGTTTTACAAGCATTTCATAAATAGTACATTTACAGATAATAAACATACCAATGGTATTTCTTGTCAACACAAACGGTCTGACTTCTTGGTTGTTTATACTCTCGTAAACCAAACGTCCACCTGCAATGGCAGCGACCCAGTGGTTGTAAAAATTCATCAAATATACCAGGCTTATAAATTGGTACACCAGACGATTGTTTCGTCTGCATAAAACTCACCATCGACGCTTGATTCAAAACGTTGAACAATAAAACTCGAGTATTCCGAAAAGTTTCGCAAAATAGGAATAAGACAATCTATGCATTAAAAAAGAAAAACACTCCTGTTTCGAAAATAAAAATCATAAACAACTTTTGTACAGAAAATGAGTGTATCGATCATATTTAATGTCAACTCAAAAGTTCTTACTACTGTACTGGTGTTAGCCTCGGACACCTGTTAAGGGCATACGATACAGTTTTGATCTTGTATTTACATTTTGATAAAAATTTCCATACAGACGTTTTTTTACCTGATTGAATCAAATATGTAATAAAAAATATACCTTCATGTGCTATTTTGGGAGTAAAATGAGGTCGAAATTTTGTATATTTGCTCAAAATTCGGATTTGTGGCCGTATTTTCCTTTAAGACATATTTTTTGTTTGTTTTAAAAGATAAACACAAATTGGTTTTTGGTAAATAATTTGTAATTTCTGTATTTTATAAGTATCTTAAAAATTTATACATTTTTTATTCTGAAATAACTGATATTTATCAATTGTTCATGAATGTAGAAAAAAATATCATTTTTTTCTGTATATTTATCAAATTTAAACAAATTGCACTATTTACGTTTTCATGAAAATTGGCACACATAATCTACTCACGTAATCAAACCAAATGGCATTTTAAAAAAGAGGGGTACATGAACTCGTTTTCAAGTAAAATAAGTTTGAATGATAAAAATTAGTCGATAACTGAATCTTTTCCCGATAAGTCATAGTTTGACATCGCGAAAATAACAATTTACGTTAGAAACGTCATTGCCTCCCCTGTATCTGTATCGTAATTAATTGGATTGGATGAACTGTGGGTTAATTGACAAAAACCGGCGATAAGTCAAAGGTATTTGAACGGAAACGTTTTTTTAACCATTGACAGATAGGGAGTCCATTTTAGGCTTCGATGTTGGAACATTAACAAAGCTGAAAAGAAAATGAACTTTTTTTCATCGGTGTACAATCGTATATAAAAGACATTTAGATAATTATCTTTGATTTCCTTATTTAAAGGATTATTAGCCATCAAATACAGATGACCTCAGAAAACTTCCATCTGTCATATAATCTGATATAAACATAGCTATATATAATAAATAAAATTAAATTTCAAAATGCTACATTCCTCCATGATTATCACAAAGGTGTGAAACCGGTTGGAGAAAAATGTAGAGAATTAAAGGTCTTTAAGAGCATTTTGAAATTTAATTTTATTGATATCTCTACTAGTGTGGACACATAATTCGATTATTAGTATATATATACCGAACTCGTGCAATTGGATTTTTCTAGGTCTGTTTGATTTCATATCATAGATTACTAGGTTATTTTAATCATTGTTTTAACTGTATAAAAATGTGTTTTGTGGATCGAATCAGTCAATCAATGGTATACTCTTGTGTCACTTTCAATGTTGACCTTCTTTTCCTTTTAATAATTGAACAAGCCTTATTAATGCATAACCCAACTCTAGCTTATGCGTTAAATAGGAGGTATCACGAATATGAATGGGGTCGAATTATTCACTTGCAAGTGAGTAATTCATCAGCGATGTTTCTTAGCTTACTTTGACAAAATTGAACAAACTGGCTTCTGAAAGCGAATTATTATTTCATTTCTATAAGGATTGAAGAAAAAAACATTATATTCTATTTTTCTCATATCTTGTAGCTAATGCTTTTTTAAGAATGAAAAAGGACAATAAAGGTACAAAGATTTCACAGACAAGCAACAAGTATACTTTTTTGTGACTAATTAACATATAAAAAGAAAGAACGTTTATATTATGCATAGTTATAGCAAGAAGAACGTAAAAAACTCGTGATTTTCACCAACCCGCAAGATTGTCATAGAGGTGAAATTCTTAAAGCTGAAGGAGTGTCCGTTTTACTGTGATGGGTTTAAAATAGAATACCAGTAAAAAATATGCACGTCAATGGCACGTATAGGAATCATTTAGTTGAGTTTCGTCTTTTTCACGTTAAATAACCATTGCAACACACATGTGATTTCTGCAATTCAAGATGTATAGCCGTAATTAATAAACCGTTTCTATTCAGAGGCAGCCATTTATACGTCCTCCATCATTGGGAGTTTTACCTTTTCGGTGCCATACTTCCTCTCCGATCTAACATCGTATTATTATAGATGTATGTCCAGGTTTTCCGGTTTTGAATTAAAACATTTATTCTTACCAGGTGACCGATAATTCGCTTTGTTTTCCTTCCATTCAGCAATTCTAGTAATGTAGTCTGTTTTTTTAATTGAACTCTCTGTTTTCGTTTAAAGCGATGACGTGAATGATTTGTTAAAAAACATTGTAAGACAAATCGAAAAAAGTTGAAAAACACTATATGGCATTTGAAAGACATACGTAAATGAAAGTAAAAATTAAATATAATTGAGACAACCAATTCATTTGAAACAAAAGGCCTCTTTATTAACATATTGATTTTCTTATATTTTGTGTATCTTTTAAATTTGCCTAAGTGTTTGCTTATTTTAAGATTGTCTTTGATTTTAAAACAAACCCCATATATTTTCGTAGCCTAGGTATACCTTCAAGACACGCTTTATAGAAAATTAACTAGTTATCGTTTCATACACATATAGTTATTGAGAAATACACAGATAACAGCCGTTTCGATCAAGGCCTAAATAATGTTTATTAAATAAAATAGCAGTAAATATAAACTACTCTAATGTATTTCAACTAGGACAAATATGTTTCTATTTCATTTTTCCCTTTTTTCTTAGATATAGATGTTCTTCTTTAGATTTTGTTTACTTGTTTTATAAAATGTTTAAAAAAAATCATGCCTATCATTACAAATGTGTTCTCAGAAATCACAATAGATAATGAAATAGCTTATATAGCATGAAATAGCAATTTCATTACATATTATCCCCCATAAAATCATTTTAAAGTTTAAAAACGAAGACTCCTAAAGTTAAATATAAACGCGTATCGTCACTTATTCTGGTTTTAACTAGTTTTGTGGGTCAGACTGATTATATATAAATGCGTACTTGTCCACTGGTAGAACAGTATTCTCAAAGATATCCCTGCGCTGGTAAGAATGGGTAGTTATGTCTCTTTAATGATTTTAATAAAGTATTTGTATTTACTTTATAAAATGTAAGTTATGAGTCTAAATTAAATCTGTATTTTCAAAGGTAAAGAATCTCTCTCTCTCATTTTTTCTAAATGTGGCCAATATTTTTTCTTTAATAATGATATTTACGTCTTTATTGCTATATTATTCTTTTTTTATGATAATTCCCTTTAAGACTAAAAAAACCCATTAATTTTACGGGCAAAGCAATTTTCTATTTTTCTTTATGTTTCAATTAATATTTATGTTCAGAAAACTTATGTTACGATTTTTTTTTATATATGAATTTTTAAAAAGGCATAATTTCATGTACTAGTTTAAAAAAAAGATTAATTAATTAAAGAAATGCCAGAATATGATAAAAAAGTATCACTATAAAAAGTAACTCCCGAAAGAGCGCCATTTCCCCCACTCGTTGAGCTAGTATATACATTTCCATTCTGTCATTTTTTTTTCCATTGACTTTCCCTTATTGCATTTATCTTTGAGATCAGTATTTTTTGTCATAAATCGTTGAATCCATGATAGAGTACCACTAAATATGAAGTCCGCGCGTATTATAACTATAAAAACTGCAGCTAATATTGATGTATCAATTCATATATGTGACCAGCCACGACATATCCAGGCTTATGGAGGTAGAACGTCAATGTGAGAAAAACGCCGTTAACTATATATGACTAGCCATTTCCAGGCTTAGGAGGGTACATTGTCTAAACTTGATTTTTGTATATTTATCTAGAATAGTCCGAAACAAAACTCTCTGTCATTTTATTATGACATATTTGTTGTAATAGCAATGAAACGAGTCATTTCGAATACCGGTATGAAAATGAGACTGTTCTATGACGACTTTTATTTATTGAAGGCACTAATTTATAAAACACAAAATTATTGTATTAATTGGCTTTTAGTGATGTTCAATAGCGTATTTGAATAAAATTTCAAAGACATAAATTTACTCCAATGCAAACAATTCTTAGCTCTATTTTAGAACATGTATTTTAAACTTGTTGAAATGAAGTTAGTTTAAAATTTGTCAAAGTAAGCATTAAGAATTCCTTTTTTTTATTTAGATTTATTATGCATGTCTCTATACATAGTATGCGACGCGTAACAGTTTATAAGTAGGTGTTATCTTAAATGCATTTGAAATGTTTGATACGGTGCATTAATTATGGATATATTCAGACTTCATTTATGAAAGGAAATCTATAGAGCAGATATTTGAGGACAAAGACGCTAAAATTGTTTACAACATTAAACATTTCAGCATCGACGGTAAAGGAATCTGTAAGGTATTTATCTTCTCATTTTAATTATTTTGATTTGGAATTTTTTTTGTATCAATTTAAAATGTAGACTCAAATATTTTTCACCTCAAACGATAAAGTAAAACTTCTTCAAACTTATATATGATGTACAGTTCGGCGTCCGCAAAAAAGAAGCGAAGGAAAGTGTTTATCTCTTCTTCACAAATACGTATTTCATTGAATCTCGATATTTATCATGTTTATAATTTTTCTAACAATGACGTTCTACCTCCATAAGCCTGCAAATACTTGATAAATTTTTTATTTAACTGTATTGTCAACTTTAAGCAGAGAGTTATTTTTTGACATCTTTTATTATTTATTAGACGCTTGTTTTATTTTTTGTGTTCATTTTGCATTAGTATACATTTAAAGATTAAAAACAGATATACTTATGTAGATGCATATACCGTTAATATTGCTTTTTATCATGTTTATCATGTTTATAATGCAATTGTTCTACTTGAGAAGTAAAAGTATTTTTGTCGTATATGAAATTGAGGATAATAGAATTCGTACCAATTCTAATATATAAGTAATGAATGTCAGTTTTGAGGAAACGGATACCGTTTCGATTTTGCTTTCGTTTACTGTTGGCTTTCGGAATGTACAGATATACAGATACGTCCTCTAGCTCATGCAGAGAAAATGCAAGGATATCTGAACCCTGCAATATCTCTTATAGGGGTACATTGATTTGCTATTGCAAGGTTTTTTAATTTGATATCTACATTACCCCTGTTTTAATCGGCAGTCTAAATTTATAGCCCTACATTCCGGTCGATCAACTCGAAAAAAACCTACATATGGAATTAATTTTCTAACCGCTTACAATTGGTTTACTCAAAACTAATGTACCTTTCTTATAACATGGTATTTGATTGAAGCGAAGTCTGACTTTTGTCTTTTCAAACATGCAAATGAAATCAGAAAGTGTATAATTTCCGCTACAATGTGATATTTAAAGGACATTGTTTAGGGATGAAATGATATTTTTTTTATTTGTGTCATTGAGTTAGCATACTTCGTTTGATATGTCAAATTAAAATCAAATTAAAAACTAATTGATTTGCATGGAAATGGACAGTATTTGAAATACGAGTAAAAATGTACATGTACATGATATTTCCAAATCAAATAAAACATGAACGAGCTGTATGTAGCCATGTTCGCTAAATGCTAAAAACATTATTTTTTTTTAAAACAGATAATTCTTTTATAATTTTTACAACCTTTTTTTTGCGTCTTCATTACGTGAATTTCATCAAATAGTTATATTCCCAACTACTAGCTTACTTTAAAAAAAAGGTTCACATTTATTTTTTACATAACCTTATTAAAAAAATATAAATTTGATTGTTCATTTATTTTATTTTTGAGAATTGACTCCACAAATTCAACAAAATAGAATCGAAGTAACAGTTTGTTTATAAATCAATATGTTTCATTTTACATTTCTTTATCAAAAACCGCTTTCAGTCTTCCACTTCTGAATGTAAATATGGTGTGTTTCAAACCTGCATCGAAACGATGAATGACTTAGTGCATTTAATTTCCCCTGCAACGCATCACCCAATCCACTATATACCAGTTAAGAAGGCAGACCATTGTTGTTCCGTCACCATATCAAGGTAATAATGTTGTTCGTACACCATAACAACTTCAATATTGCAGAAGCAGTATTTCTAGTGTACTGTCTTTAGACTTGCTTTTCGTCATATTCTTTTGGAGCACAAGATATCCAACTTGAATGTCTTTTCCATAGAATCTTTTCTCTTTTAGATATTCTGGAAAACAATATGGAAGCCTTAAAAGTAAATGATACATTATTTAAAGGAAGTCATTCAACTGAAGATCTACTGAAATACTACAATAATTGGGCCCAGACAGGCAAATATGACGAGGTAAGGCAAAAAATGATTACTGTAACGCATTCCATGATAAATCTATGAGTTGTAATTGGCTTTGAACTAGCTTTCTGTCACTGAAAGTACTCGTAGATCAGTATTTTAATCTTTTTGTTAGTTTGTTTAGTACTTTGCTCCTGTCTGATGATTGAGTCAAACAGTTTTTAACTAATTTTCTCTCTTACTGTTCTAATGTTGTGCTGTTACACCACTGACCAAGGTTAGGGTACTACCAGTAATCAAAACTTATTATTCAGTGGTTGTCGTAAGTACCGGTAATCGCTCGTTATGTATATTTGAATGTACGATATAAGTTTTGCTCATTGTTGAAGTCCTTACATTTCCTCAAAGTCACTTTCATACACACGTTATCAAAACTCTGGTAGTTAGTAGTCTTGGTATATGTTATTTGCATATTATAAATTAGATTAACATGTTTTAAAGGTTACGCTAACATAATGTCTATCTACAACACTAGCAATGATGGATGAACAACAAGTTGTCATTTTTTTAATATATGTGTCACGGTACTTGTCTATCCCAAATTCATGTATTTGGTTTTGATGTTATATTTGTTATTCTCGTGGGATTTTGTCTGTTGCATGGTCCGTTTCTGTGTGTGTTACATTGTAGTGTTGTGTCGTGGTTCTCCTCTTATATTTAATGCGTTTCCCTCAGTTTTAGTTTGTTACCCCGATTTTGTTTTTTGTCCATGGATTTATGAGTTTGAACATCGGTATACTACTGTTGCCTTTATTTACCCATATCAACACACCCCCTTTTTGAAGTTAATTTGGAGTTCAGTATTTTAGGTTTATTTTTTTTCATAGTAAGCATTTAAGATAATGTGTTATTTTATAAGTTTGCCAAAATTATTGAAAGATATGTGCTTGTAACGCGACCAAGTATTTTATTTCAGTCAATTGTCACAGTAACATATAAATATTTGCTTAAAACGCGTGACCAATATTCGTAACTGCCACTGCTATATAGGTTATCTCTTACAGGTATTTACTAATATTTATTATTGGCGTTGTTTTGGTCGGAAAGGAGAAGTTGAAGTTAAAATATAGGATAGTACACCTTATATTTTGAACTTGTTGATCTGACCTGATTCGAATAGTTAGTCAACAGTATATTGAAATGTCTAATGGCTGTCCACGAGAGAAAGGATGCACTGACTATTTAAGACTTTGTATAAATAATAAGATAAATTAAAGGTCTGTCTTCTACCAGAATAAAAGGGAAATGTGGATGATAGCATAAAATATTACTTATAATCATTTATGATAAATACACCAAAAGTTTCCTTTATAAAATCTGAACTAGAAAGACAAGACTTATTATGAATAGTTATTGACTTTTTTTTTTATTGATGTAAGAAATTGCTCGAATAATATTTTGAACTCCATGCTATCATCCTTATTTCCATTTCCGGTTTCTTACTTTCGGAACATTTCAGCTTTTTATCTTAGTCACAATTATATGTTGGAAATAGTATCGAATAAGTCCAAGGAGTTCCGCATGCACAATCTAACACAACCTGTTCAGTTCGCACAAATAAGATAAAAAGGACTTCACCATAGTAAACCGTTGGTTTTATAGTCTCTCGTTATCAGCTGACACCTACGTCACGTACATTGATAATGTAAAATTAAAAGAAGAAACTCCTTTAAATTTAGAAGTGGTATATTCGTAGGTACAATGAAAGGTAAAAATTAAATTTAAATAGATTGTTGAAGCTATGTTTATTGGGATGATTTAAATGTTCAATTACATCCTTATTTATAAACAATAATTAATATAGCAATAATTTGGAATTATAATCATACTTGTGTACTGGTTATACCAAACTGATAAAACGTGCTGAAAACTGAAAATTTATTTGAGTTACAGCAAAGACTACGATTCGTGGCTTATACTCTGATAATATTAAGATAAATTAAGCTGGGATCCCATCTCACTATTACAAATGCAAAATAGACATTCAACGAGGAACCAAGGCTGTATCTTACTCCAATAGTACCTAAAACAAAACAAAATTTAAGACCTCAATCGAAACCTATAAGAATGAAACATGCATGTAAAATCGAATTAATTTGCGAAAGGATGAAATAAATCAGATTCTTATTAGTCAGTATTTTCATAGATGAGTATCGGTTATCACAATTTTTATCCAGGCCTCTTGTTTGGCACAATTCTAATAGATGCTACTATTAGAATACAACTTGGAGCAACATGATTGTCATAGAATCTGTTATACAATGATCAAATTGATTAAATAATTTTAAACAATATCAATTTACTGGAACAGGGGTTATGTCTCACTTTTGAAAGTTGAATAAACCATATTGTATAAAAATCAATGTATTTTAAATATTTCTTTTTTTAATAATCGGCATTAAAGCCGTTTCCAAGTTTTCATACATTATATTTGTGTTTAAGTCTTATTTCTATATTTTGATACATGCTTAGGAAATATATTTTATATTAAAAATTTTGAAAAAAGTCTAGATTAAAAAAATGAAATTTTTGGACTTTTCTAAACCTCCTTGATATTATTTTGTGTTTCAAACAGTATATTTCACATCAAATAACAATCTTTTATATATTTTTTTTGCAGCACTTATCAGTAGACAACGGATATAAAGGCCCTCATATAACGGCTCAAGCTGCTGCAGAAGTTTTTGAACCAAATCGTCGACCTACAGTCCAAATATTAGATGTAGCAGCGGGGACTGGTAAAGTCTCTCAAGAGGTAAGGCGGTAGTATAAACCAGTAAAAATAATAAAAAAATGTCAACGCAAAATTATACAATTTCATAACAAGGTGGAGGTTATACTTTTACTCCAGATGTATTCAAGTTACTTTTATTAGTCACAGCTTTAACAAAGCTTTATAGAAACCAAACAAAACATCACTTGCATGTAAAAGACATCTTTAACAACGCAAGCAGTCAATTAGATGATAAGTTGTTTAAAAAAAGATGTTTCTAAGTGTACACATGAAATTTATCCACCTGAACTAATTCTTACTAAGTCAGACACATAGCGACTAATGTCCCTTTTAGAACATAATATTACAAATTCCCATGGTAATATCCATACTATACCATATGATAAACGGGACTAATTTTTCTTTTATTAATGGTGATGTTTCTTTTGACACTTTTAAATGGCAAGTTAAACTCACAGTTTGTATGCACATGTTTTCATTGAAGTCGATCATTTCGATGAACTTAATAATTTCGTTACTAAAAATAATTCTTTTGAAGATGTTTTAATCAAATAGACCAGACCAACTAAAAATTTAGTTTGATATTGGCCTACAGGGGAAATTAACAAAGCTTATAAATTAGTTAATGCATCCCTAGAAAACTGCATATCTCAGATCGATCAGAGTTCAAAATTTCAAAACTAAACAAAATTGAAATATAGCTTGCTTAATTGGGTAAAACAAATTCTAACAGTAATTAGATCTAACATTCTTTTTTAGCTTCGCCAATTAGGATTTACTAATATTGATGCATTAGATCCATCTGGTTCAATGTTGGCTCAGGCAAGAAAAAAGAATCTATACAATAATTATATATGTGATTTCCTCAACGAATATACAATGCCAGCTCGAAATGGTAAGTATCATGGACTATGCTTTGACTAAGGTTTTGAATGCCTTATACAGAGTTTAAAAAAAAAAAATTCTCTAAATAATGATTGACTTTTTTTTCAAACAAAATTAACAATAGATGATTGTGATTTGCCTCATTTTAAGATCCACTTTTATTAATACTAGTACATTAACTGTATTTCATTTTAAATTGTTTACTCTGGTTCTCAAACGAACCACTCTGTTTCATGAAAAAAATAGGTTAAATTAAAGGATGTGAGTTCCCTTTACAAAACACCTGATGGAATTACTCAGTATGGAGCAGTACGTAGTTCTATTGAGCATGCACAATTTGTTTCAATATTGAAGCTAGGTGCACATTGTAGTAACATTAGGCTATTGGTGATAAGTAATGTTTTTTTTGTCATATGAATACAAATGGATCATTTTAACCATTATTCTTTTAATTGCAAATGCTATTTGAATCTATAAATGCAGTTAAAGACATCACTGAAAAAAATAAATAGAAATTATTGTATTCACAGCTTTTTACGATTGTATAACTACCTCTGGTGGGTTTGGGCTAGGACACATTCCTGCTGATGCGCTTCATGATCTGATTCGATTGACTAAAAAAGGTATGATATTTATTTAAAAAAAAAGTAACAAACAGATTGGAGATAAAGAGGAAAATTGTTAATATAAAACGTTATAATGATAGTAAATAAGTCCTGTTAAAATGTTTAAACCCGCTGCATTTGTTTGCACCTGTCCTAAGTCAGGAACCTGTTGTTCAGTGGTTGTCGTTTGTTGATGTGGTCTATTAGTGTTTCTAGTTTCTCGTTTATTAGATAGATAAGACCAGTGGTTTTCCTGTTTAAATGATTTAACATTAATCTTTTTAATCAATTTTTTTGATAAATTCAAATTTTGTCTTTACAGGTGGATATATTATAATTGCAATGAGAGAGGAATACATCTATATGTCATGTTATAATGATATTCTAGAACCACTGATGAGAAAATTAGAAAATGAACAGAAATGGCAAATGGTACAACGAACAGTTATTCAGGAATACGCCTTCAACAAAACTGGAGTTTTGTATATATTTGAAGTATTATAGTGTGAAGAAACTAACATTAGGAATAATGTATTGATTTATGGTATCCATAAGCCTTAAACCGAAACATGGAGAACTGAAGTGGTATGCGTTGTATTTCAAATGTGCTGAAATGACTAGTATTGTTTGTAAATATATGATGTAAATATATGTCGTCAATTTATGTTCGTTTTTTAACAATAAAAACAATAAATACAGTGATGTTTCAATGGTTGTGTTAATCCTTTTGGGACCCTATGTAGAAACAAATCAAAAGTTCAGATAAGGTAAAATTTTCACTAGTGGTCATATTGGCTGAATATTGTCATTTTACAGAAGGTAACAAGCAAACCTGGAGTAATTGAACGAAATGCAAAAGGAACAAGAAGAGATCGGTTTGCTCTACTGGGTACACGTTTCCTGCTATGAAAATTCCCACTCAGTCAACATGTCATTATCGGATAAAGAGTTCAGACAAATACCTCCAAACGATTTTTGAGACATGTTTGGTGTTACTTTCGGTCCTGATTCGGTTAGATCTGTGTTTGTATGTATTTTCTGAATTTAAAAATTTGTGTACCTGGAGCATTACCCAGGAGACATTTATTACCTAAATGCACATTCTAGACATTAAAATAGGTACCGTTAAAAGTTATTTCCTCTGCAGGGTCGATTACTCCGATGCGATTACTTACCAATCCAGTAGGTCAATGCTTTAGTACGTACACTGTTTTATTACAACTTGACCTTATAAAGTAAAGAACTCATTGCAAATGAAGGAATATTTCCCCCTAGTTGACAAATCTGATTCCTTGTCCATTTGGGTTAAAATTGTGCTCGTTTTCGGTTATAACAGCCTGTCAACGTTTGTTTGAGATTGAATTATAGACATTTTGACCTGCAGCCTCACCAAAGAGACATTTATCGTCGAAATAAACATCGGGTGCTATTTAGGCATGACACCATTTTGGAGCATCGACTATTAAGAATGAATGTAGATTTAAGTCTAATTAAATTAACAGAAAACTGTCGTAGGCTCCAGGTCATTGTACACACATAAAATATCTTTTAAAATGATAACAAGAGGAATGAAAAAAAACCACAAGTAAAATTAAGACATTTTTAACTGATTTGTATAGTTGGTTCTTGTGTTATACTTTTAATCCATTCCTCAACATCAACATCAACAAACACGTTTAACCCCACCGCATTCTGTATGTGTTTAACCCCAGTAAGGAGCCTGTAAATCAGGGGTTGATGTTTGTTGCTGTATATTACATTCGTTATTCATTTATTGGTTTGTACATAAATCAGGTCTTTGTTTTTCTTGTTTGAATATTATAACCTTTGTCATTTTTTTCTGCCTTCAATGCAGAATTGGATTTGCAGGCCGAACAATGATCTATCGTTGTAACTTCTACGTAAGTTTGTCTTTTGTGGACAGTTGTTTCTATGGCAACCATACAACATATTCTTATTTTGATATGTTGGAAGTGCACAACCCTGCGTTTTCTTTGTTTCTTGTCATTATCCTAGGCCTCATATGAATTTCGACCAGCGGTTTACTACTGCTGCCTTTATTTATATCTTCATGATGTCAAGGCGTTATACAATATCATAGGTTATCCTTAATACTTGAATATTCGCTTATTCCTGAAGAAGGTAAACTCAGAAAAGCGCTTCGGACGCCTGAAATATGAATTTATAATTATTTTTTTTAATAAAAGTTGTGATTTGGGTAATTATGAAAAGAAGGTTGCAAGGAGCAACCGCAAACAAAAAGTCGAAGAGCATCTGAGAAATCTTTTGCTTAAGCAAATCTACGAGATAACCAACAACAATCAACACAATACTATGTTTGAGAAATACTTCATTTGACTTATTATCTCTAAAATGGAGCAAATTTTTAAAATAAAACCTTTTTTTATTAATCTTCTTACAGGTTTGGAGAGCACAAACTGTTTCGATTTCGCGTACGTTTAGGTGTATTTAATGTATACATATATGGAAACGTCCGGTAGTATTGAGATCATAAATAAGATAGTTCATGTAGAGATCGTTGCTGATTGCACATTGAAAAAAAATGAAACAGCTCTCATAGGAACCATTCAAAGGCATGGTATCAGGCAAAATTTTGTCGTATTTAAGATTCTATCGTTTTGTCACTGATGAATCTTTTGTAGACGAAACATGCGTCTGGCGTATATACAGAATTTAGTCCTGGTATCTATGATGAGTTTATTTGAAGTGGCATATTCACCAATATGTCATGTTAATTTTTCATTACACATTATTTAGTCCTTGTCAAACATGCAACAGATATAAGTAAATATCAAGCAAAAGAACTTTTTGCCTCTCCACGTATGTCAATTGAAAAAAAAACCATTGTATTTTGAACCATAATGATCAATGTCTTTTTGTGACTCGTTTGAAATGGCTAATTTCAAGCCCAATTGATTTTATTTTAAACATATTTATTTATGGTTGAATGGGAAACAAGTTTTGTAACTCATATTAATCCGTTTCCACTTTGCATGTCGAGTGCTGCCTTGTAGCGGCATTAGCCTCCTCTTTTTTGAAATCTACAAGGGTGTCTTTTACGTTCAAGAGATATGGCTCTCTCTCTTTTTAATAACACGGGTCAACCATTTTTTTATTCACCCTTCCGGTGACTATCATCGTTTCCTCAAGACCATAATTGATTTTGAATAGACGCAGAACTGTACTTGGCGTTGTTTGCTGTCTGTCACACTTCTTTTTTCGTTTATTGATTTGTCTATAATCAAGGCAACTGTAGTGTAAAGATGGTCAAATTCTGTAAATCGATTAGATCAAAAATAAAATAAAAATACCAGGGAGACGTTCATAAAACCTGACAAAACCAAATGCTCGACTTTGTCATTCAACGTAACGAATGAAAAACAATTGCTATGTTTTGTCTTGATGTCTTAGTACTGGCATTCTGTAGCGTGTACTACTATACATGCATCTCCCGTTTTCTTGTCGAAATTTCTAATCGGAAATAGGACACAATCCAAAAATTACATATCCGACGAATTTCAGACCGCGATTAAAAAATCTTTACACTAATTGTTTAAATAAAAAGAAGATATTCATACTTTATTTTTGAAAATATGACACTTTTGAAACTTGAAATTAAAAAAAAAAGAATTAATATGAAGTAAATATATTTTCATATTTCAGCATTGACTAAGTAACGTCAAATGCTTTTTTACTGTGTATATGCAACAGTTGTTTGTCCGAAATGTCGATTGTCCGTGCCATATTTCACTTCCATAGAATTATATCGAAATGTATGTGTGTATCTATTTTCCAGTCTTTCTCATTTTGAAGTGTAAAGTACTGTCTGTTCTATACCTGTAATAATACATGACAGATCATTCTGTATTTAACTTTCCATGCAACTAATTACACAATCCATTTAACAAGGCAGTGATGATGTGTCGGGACCATATCTTTGTGGTAATGGTATTTCGCCTCCAAACCTAAGTAGTCATAATGTTGAGCGACCAAACATAGACAGTATTGTTTTTCGCCATCAAACCTTGACAGATTTGTTTTTTTGTCACATTTTCAAGGCAGTCATGATATTGTAAATGGCAATCTTTCAATTTTGTAAGTGCAACAGTAGAAGTTCTAGTTGTCTATATTCCGATTAAGGTTGTCATCACATACTGTTGTATCAATTGAACCTCAAACTTGAATGTCTTTTTTTATCTTCTTGAAAAAACATTGTGGATGCCTTAAAAATAAAAGAAACATAATTTAATAGAAATTATTCTACAGAAGAACTCCTAAACGTTTGATTATTGGTTGGTCCAGACAGGCAAATATGATGAGGTAAAGGATGAAGTTAACACTTTTTATCGCAGTTTTACAAATGAAATTGTAAATGAAGAAACTCTAAAAATGATGCCAATGAATGACACAATAACATATTTATTTAATAAATACTAGGCGTGAAAGGACAATGTATCAAAACGCCATTTTTGTGGTGCCCTGTAATTCGAAAATCAAAGAGTATTTTTAAATCTGATAAACTTCATATTCCAGATGATCATAACACATCTTAATATCTGTTTTTTTTATATTTCTGAAATTTATATTAGATATGTGTATTTGGGATTTAAAAAGTTTGCGTTTGGTGAAAACCTACAAAATATACGAAAGTAGACTCATTTTCAAATCTTGTTATCAATATTCAGATATGAGCATCATATTTACCCTAAAAAATTTATAGTGCTACGGTGTGTTTACAGGTGCAAATTGTGTGAAAAAAGCTTTTGGGTTTGACTATGTTTTTTTTATATATATTTTGACCACTATTTTCTGCACACAAATTTTCAGATTACATCATTCTGTTCATGTATCGATCAAAGTGCTATAATATCGAAATACTTGAATGATTTTTCTATAAATACAGTCATTTTAGGGGTCAAATTATAGTTTTTGGCTTTCATCCTCCTTTATGTTTTATACATTAATTGCTCTCACAGTAAAAGTTTCTACAAGGTAACCGAGACAAAAAATGTCTGGTGGTTATTGATAATTGAAATAACATATTTACGTAGTCATACTAACATTAATACAAATAAAAACTAATATAAAAGGTAAATGCCGTCTTTATGACATATTTGAACTTTTTAGATACCTAACAAGTACCAAGAAAGTGAATACTAAGAAATTTAAGATTTGACCGAAGAATTTTGATTTTGTCTGTAACAAGGTCAACAACATGACAACATATTTAACTTCAACTAATTTTCCCAGTAACATGTGCGTATTTGCTTATGCCGCGTGATCAGCCATTTATATCTGTCTTTGTAAAAGGCCACATTAAGTACATATCGGTTAAAGTATACGTTATCTGTTACAATCCTATAGTTATGTATACGATAGGCGTTGTTTTGATCCGTTAGTACAAGGCTTAAGTTGAAATATAGGGTTCTGTAGCTTAGATTTTGAACTTGTTTATCTGACCTGAATTCAAACTATTATATATATATATATCGTCAACGCCTATATGACTTTGGCTAATGATCTTCCATGATGCACTAATAAATATTCAACAACAAATATTATGTTATTCCAGACGATAACAAATTATGAATGATAGCATGAAATATTTTCAACTAAAAGGAATGTTCTCATTTATTTTTTGTACAATTTCCTGTTTAAAATTACGATAAAAAACAAAATCATTTCAAAATTAACGTAGAAAATTTGACTATTTTTTGTTGAAAATAGCTAGGATTTTTTAATTCCAATCTATGCTATCATTCATTGCCATTTCCGGTTTCTTACTTTCGGAACATTTCCGAATTTTATATTGATCGCAATCATTTGTTGAAGCTTGTATCGAATAAGTCCAAGGGGTTCCGAGTGCATACTATAACACAACTTGTTCAGTTCACACAAATGAGATAAAAAGGACTGCACAATTGTTAACTGTGGATTTTATAGTCTCTCATAATCAGCTGACTATAACGTCACTAACATTGATAGCGTATAAATAAAATAGGAAAATCCGTTAAATATAGAACAGATCTATATAGGGTATACATACTGTTGGGTAAAACATGTTGACAACATTGTGAATAATTCATTATAAAAATAACAACTATTTGGCTTTGGTTTTTTTAATATCTTGATGATAAATAATTCTCGATGAAGTAAGGATCTTTATTGACGATCTTTGAATCATAATATATGCTGATTCAAGAATAAATATACTATTGATCATAAGATGTAATACAAATTGTACAAAGATAAATACCAAAGTAATTTCTATTAACCAGACCGGACGGAAATTCACTAAAATATCACTAAGAAAAAAAGGCGGAAGGCCATTATAAGGGTGGGATATTTAAAAAAGTACTGAGCCATTGCATCCGATAAGAAGCAGAGAGAGGACTAGGTCAATATCATATCTAACTTCAAGGGTATCAAAACAATATCTATAATTTAAAGTCCATGTCTGAAGTTCACACATGTTGCGCTTACATATTTTGCAATACGATGAAATAAATCAGATTGTAATTAGTCCTTATTTGCATAGATTATTATCGGTTAACACCAGGTCTATCCAGGCCACTTGCAGTTCACAACTGTCAATATATATTAGTATTCAATCTAGTGCAAAATGATTGTAATGCAATCTGTTATATCACAAACAAGTTGGATAAATGATCATTTAATGTCACCATACTAAAGGACGGGTTATATCTTACCACAGCCCCACTTATAACTAACTTAGCAGAATTTAAATGTACCAACACTGTCATTGTAACGGTATAATTTAATTAAAAGCGATATAATGGTTTTTAAACAATGAAATTATTTCTCCAATCATCATTGACGTTTCTATCTTTTCAAATTCCTCTACATATTTGTATTCAACTACCCGTTTTAGGAAATACTTTTGTTGTTTTTAAAGTGTTTAAAATGTGTAGATTAAAATGCTATGTCAACCTTCCCGAATCGTGTTGTTGATTAAAATGTTTAAAACAGTAGAATTAAAAAAAAAACATGTTTTCCCCCAGCAACATGTTTAAAGTACTGAGTATAGTGAAACAAGCTGCTATATACATTTATAAATTTAGTCCTGGCATCTGTGATGAGTTTATTTATATCACATCGACATCCTACAGTCTAAATATAAAGGTAAATTAACAAAAATACCGAACTCCAAGGAAAGATTCAAAGCGGAAACTCAAAAACAAAAATCCATTACACATCAAATGATGTTTGATTATATAAATCATAAAAGTTGTAGGATTGTGAAATTGATCAAATAGAAGAGGCAGTATATTTCAATAAAAATATTGCAGCATTACTTTTTTAGGGTTATGCATATCAATTTTTATGGGTTTATAGAACTCTAAACAAAACACCTTTTAAAGGATATTTACAACAAATCAAACAGATATTTAAGTGATCCATTCTTTGCTACAATAAAGATTCTTCTAGATATACACTTGATACTTATCCACTTATTATAGTTCAAGAAAACAAAGATAGTGACGGATGTCCTTTAAAAACCTTGATATAGGAATTTCGTTTATTTTTTAATACAAAGATGTTTAATGCATTGGTGTTGTCAGTTTATGTTCGACTTATAAGTTTGAATGTCCTTTTTAGGATTACTCGCCTCTCTTTTAACAAAAAATCATCAAAAAGTCCAGGCTTATAATTTGGCTCGCAATATAAGTATGATATTGACGAGCTTCAAAAACCGAAGATTTCCATCTATGAATGAGGTTTAGTATAAACCAATTTGCGTTCAAAATATAGATAGATTACCTTATTTATTAGATATAAATACAAAAGTAGAATGACAGCGACAAGTATTTACTATTTCATATTTTTTAGAAACAAATCATTCAACATTTCATTTATAGTAGATTTGAAAAATGAACAAACCAATGAAATTTGGTTTCAACACAAAGGGGACATTCTACCAGGCTGATAAAAACGTACGGACGACATGTCCCGAAGCAAAGTAATCGATCCAGTGGGTGAACTGACACATAAAGGATGCCAGATTTATATTTTGTACGATCGAGAAGAATGAAACTGAACAAATTACCCATTTCGGGATGGTGATTATTTTTTGGCTATTTGTTGTATGTATTGTGGTGTTTTTTGGGTGGCCAAACAACGACGTTATTTCAATGAACTATACATGTACCGAGAAATTGTGATCTTATTTTTTCACTTTATTTTGCCTTTCGTACGTTTTTGATTATAAGCCTATTGTATCCGAAACGCGCTGTATTTTGAATTTGGAATGTTTAAATTTTCAAAAATGAATGACTTTAAAAATGTTGATTACCGTGGAATACATTAACATGTCGTTTTATAATTACATTCTAGAAGAAAGGAAAATATTATGTAAATATATGTCATTTTTTAAAAATTTATTTTCGTTTTCAATTTTCAATCAATTTTCGCAATGGTTTGAATGTATATTGGTTTGTTAGGAAATCGATTGATCCTGCAGTGATGAAGCTAAAGTCTATAAAATGTTCTGACAGCTCTGTGTAGCACAGTTGCTTTTTGTATTTTATATTTATTTTAGCTTCTTTGATAAACAATTTTTTTTCGTTATATAGATTAAATTTATTTGTTTTTTCTTTGTTAAATTTTTATCTCATGAAAAATTAGCTTGGACTGAATCAAAAGGACAAATTTCAATGTTGGATTAGTCAATGTTTTATTTTAGACATGGTTATAAGAACAAAGTGTGGTGAACGGGAGGCAACTCTGAATAAACATTTTATATTAACGCATAGGATTCATAGACAAAACTTTGAAACAGCTATCGCTGGGGTTCGCATGACGAAAAAATATAAAACAATTTTATGTGTTCACAACATTTTCCCTGACAATTTAATATATGTTAAAGAAAGTTACAATCTATGTTCAAACAAAGGTGATTGTTTTAATGTCTCAGATAAATGCTTTCAAACTGAAAGACGCGTTTAAACGAAGAGGGATAACTTCGTTCTCCTCATCGGTATTGTTAGGCAACGGCGACATGATATTCCAAAATATTGATTTCCATTTCCCTTCAAACAAACAATATTGATTCAACGTTTAGACTTTTGTTAAAAACGTTTCCTTTCTTATTGAGATATTTTTGCCTCCAGGAATGACATGTCTTTGTCTGTAACCCACTTTTCACAAACAAAAAAGAAAAGTGAATGTGGAAATTTGTTGTTATGGTGAAGGTCAATAAACCTCAGAGAAACAGTTTAGCCTAATCTCGGTAAAATTTTCTTTTAGAATAAACAAGATATGCTGGCCTTAAACGATCCTTAGTAGTACAGTGCACGTACAACGTGATTTGGCTTCAGTATGAAGATATTACTTTTTCAAAGACATATTGAAAATAATAATGCCGACAGACATATGAGAAAAAAATTACGAAACTACTACATTCTAATGACACTGTAAGGATTGTACGAAAAAACCGGTTAGATGCTTGGTTTCTCATGTCATATGACTTATTACCACTTATACAGAATAAACCAACAACGTACTTTTTAATAATCCGAAAAATAGATCGGAGGTAGAACGTATAATTTCCGGAATACGATATTAAACTTATTAAAAAGGCTGGCTGTGTATCAGTCTGCTATATTTTGGGGAGCATTATTTTATTTTGAAATAAATTATTTTAGTTATTTTAGAGAAAATATTGCGGTGCATAAATTACCACAGTAGTAAATATTGTATATTGAAACCACGAACCAATTCATTACCGTTTATAACAGGCTTTTCTTGTGTGTGTGTGTAGGGAAGGGGAGGGAGTGTTATCTTTTCATAATACAAATTTATTATCACAATTAAGATCGTCGATATATAACCTATTGTGAAAGAGCCACTCTCACAGCAAAGTATTTCTGGTCTAAAAATCTTGCCATAGTGACCTTATGAGTAAAGAGGGGGGGGGGGGGGCTTTTATCTTTTATTTTTTCTCTCTTTTCGGTCCTGCCATTTTTTTTTAGTATTTTCTGATTTATATTTTGCATAAAATGTCTCATCCTGCCTTGCCTTGGTGTCAAAAACTCCTGTCCTGCCTTTATTTTATATTTTTTACATATTTGCCCCCAAACTTTTTTTTTAAAATCAAATCAAATCCTGCCTGAGGTAAGGTTCAATCTGTATTCAGAATTAAAAAAATTTGTCAGGTACCCCCCCCCCCCCCCCCCCCCCTTTTTAAAGTTAAATGGTAGTTCACTTGGATTTCACTCCCAGTTTTTAGTGGAGTTCGTGTTGTTTCTTATTTATTATTTATAACTGTTGATGTAAATGTCCTTTGTTTTTTTTTCAGTCTTTGTTTACCTTTTGGTTTTAATTGTTGTTGTCTTAGACCCAGTGTCAAACATCAAATTATAAATTAGGCCTCATCCTGGGTTTCATCAGTAAAGAACAATTTGACATTTAAAATCTGCATTCAGAATAAAAATTTTTATCTGATGTATGACCCTAGCTATGATTTCAGTTTCCTTGGTTACTAGTATATACAGAAATATCATGGCATATGTATATATGAAGATCAATATAACTTTACCAGATTTAACATCAGACTCCTTGATTATATACAGGAACCTGATGTCATATATATAAATGTTATTCTTTAGATATCACTCTATAACATCGTATTCCATGCTTATGTACAGGAATCTGATGTCATATGTATAAATGTTATTGTTTATAACTCTATAACGTCAGATTCCTTGATTATGTACAGGAATCAGATGTCATATGTATATATGTAGATGTATATAAATCTATGACATCAGATCCCTTGCTTATATACAGGGATCTGATGTCATATGTATAAATGTAATTGTATATGACTCTATGACATGAGATGACTTGCTTATATATAGAAATCTGATGTCATATGTATATATGTAGATGTATATAACTGTATAACATCAGATTCCAAGCTTATATACAGGAATCTGATGTCATATGTATATATGTAGATGTATATAACTGTTTAACATCAGATCCCTTGCTTATATACAGGAATCTTATGTCATATGTATATATGTAGTTGAATATAACTGTATAACATCAGATTTTATGCTTATATGACAGGAATCTGATGTCATATGTATAAATGTTGGTATATACAACTCTATGACATCAGATCCCTTGCTTATATACAGGAATCTGATGTCATATGTATATATGTTGGTGTATATAACTCTATGACATAGATCCTTGCTTATATACAGGGATCTGATGTCATATGTATAAATGTATTGTATATGACTCTATACATCAGATCCTTTGCTTATATACAGGAATCTGATTCATATGTATAATATTGGTTGTATATAACTCTATGACATCAGATCCCTTGCTTATATACAGGGATCTGATGTCATATGTATATATGTTATTGTATATGACTCTATGACATCAGATCCTGCTTATATACAGGGATCTGATGTCATATGTATAAATGTAATTGTATATGACTCAAATACACCAGATCCTTGCTTATATACAGGGACTGATGTCATATGTATAAATGTAATTGTATATGACTCTATGACATCAGATTCCTTGCTTATATACAGGGATCTGATGTCATATGTATAAATGTAATTGTATATAACTCTATGACATCAGATTCCTTGCTTATATACAAGGAACTGATGGCATATGTATAATATATGTGTATATATTCTATGACATCAGATCCTTGCTTATATACAGGAATCTGAGGTCATATGTATAAATGTAGATGTATATGACTTTATGACATGAGATACTTGCTTATATATAGGAATCTGATGTCATATGTATATATATTTATGTATATAACTCTATGACATCAGATCCCTTGCTTATATACAGGGATCTGATGTCATATGTAAAAATGTAATTGTATATACTCTTATGACATCAGATTCCTTGCTTATATACAGGAATCTGATTCATATGCATAAATGTAATTGTATATGACTCTATGACATCAGATCCCTTTGCTTATATACAGGAATCTGATGTCATATGTATATATATATGTGTATATAATTCTATGACATCAGATCCCTTACTTATATACAGGAATCTGAGGTCATATGTATAAATGTAGATGTATATGACTTTATGACATGAGATGACTTGCTTATATATCAGGAATCTGATGTCATATGTATAATGTAATTGTATATAACTCTATGACATCAGATCCTTGCTTATATACAGGGATCTGATGTCATATGTAAAATGTAATTGTATATAACTCTATGACATCAGATCCCTTGCTTATATACAGGATCTGATGTCATATGTATAAATGTAGGATGTATATGATCTATGACATGAGATTCCTTGCTTATATACAGGAATCTGATGTCATATGTAATATAGTAGATGAAAATAACTGTTATACATCAGATTCCACGCTTATATAAGAATCTGATGTCATATGTATATATTAGTTATTTATATAACTCTATGACATCAGATCCTTTGCTTATATACAGGATCTGATGTCATATGTAAAAATGTAATGTATATAACTGTATAACATCAGATTCTTGCTTATATACAGGAATCTGATGTCATAATTATGTATAAATGTAATGTATATAACTCTATGACATCAGATCCTTGCTTATATACAGGATCTAATGTCATATTCATTTTTATTGGTATGTAATTGTAATATCTAGACATCAGATCCCTTGCTTATATACAGGAATATGATGTCATATGTATATATGTTGTGTATATAACTCTTATGACATATGATCCTTGCTTTATGATAGGATCTGATGTCATATGTATAAATGTAGTTGTATATGAACTCTATGACATCAGATCCTTGCTTATATACAGGGATCTGATGTCATATGTAAAAATGTAATTGTATATACTCAAATACATCAGATCCTTGCTTATATACAGGGAAATCTGATGTCATATGTATAAATGTAGGATGTATATACTCTATGACATGAGATTCCTTGCTTATATACAGGAATCTGATGTCATATGTATATATGTAGATGAAAATAACTGTATAACATCAGATTCCACGCTTATATGACAGGAATCTGATGTCATATGTATATATGTAGGTTTATTTTATCTCTATGACATGAGATTACTTGCTTATATATAGGTATCTGATGTCATATGTATATATGTAGATGTATATAACTGTATAACATCAGATTCAAAGCTTATATACAGGAATCTGATGTCATAAATTATGTATACATGTAGATGTATATAACTCTATGACATCAGATCCCTTGCTTATATACAGGGATCTAATGTCATATATCATTTTTATGTTTAAATGTAATTGTATATGACTCAAAGACATCAGATCCTTTGCTTATATACAGGAATATGATGTCATATGTATATATGTTGGTGTATATAACTCTATGACATATGATCCCTTGCTTTATGCAGGGATCTGATGTCATATGTATAAATGTAGTTGTATATGACTCTATGACATCAGATCCTTTGCTTATATACAGGGATCTGATGTCATATGTATAAATGTAATTGTATATGACTCTAATACATCAGATCCTTTGCTTATATACAGGAATCTGATATCATATGTATATATGTTGGTGTATATAACTCTATGACATGAGATTCCTTGCTTATATACAGGAATCTGATGTCATATGTATAATGTAATGAAAATAACTGTATACATCAGATCCCGCTTATATGACAGGAATCTGATGTCATATGTATATATGTAGGTTTATTTATCTCTATGACATGAGATTACTTGCTTATATATAGGTATCTGATGTCATATGTATATATGTAGATGTATATAACTGTATAACATCAGATTCAATGCTTATATACAGGATCTGATGTCATAAATTATGTATACATGTAGATGTATATAACTCTATGACATCAGATTTCCTTGCTTATATACAGGGATCTAATGTCATATATCATTTTTATGTTTAAATGTAATTGTATATGACTCAAAGACATCAGATCCTTTGCTTATATACAGGAATATGATGTCATATGTATATATGTTGGTGTATATAACTCTATGACATATGATCCCTTGCTTTATGCAGGGATCTGATGTCATATGTATAAATGTAGTTGTATATGACTCTATGACATCAGATCCTTTGCTTATATACAGGGATCTGATGTCATATGTATAAATGTAATTGTATATGAACTCTAATACATCAGATCCTTGCTTATATACAGGAATCTGATATCATATGTATATATGTTGGTGTATATAACTCTATGACATCAGATACCTTGCTTATATACAGGGATCTGATGTCATATGTATAAATGTAATTGTATATGACTCTATGACATCAGATCCCTGGCTTATATACAGGGATCTGATGTCATATGTATAAATGTAATTGTATATGACTCTAATACACCAGATACTTTACTTATATACAGGGATCTGATGTCATATGTATAAATGTAATTGTATATCACTCTATGACATCAGATTCCTTGCTTATATACAGGGATCTGATGTCATATGTATAAATGTAATTGTATATGACTCTATGACATCAGATTCCTTGCTTATATACAGGGAACTGATGGCATATGTTATTATGTTGGTATATACAACTCTATGACATCAGATCCCTTGCTTATATACAGGAATCTGATGTCATATGTATATATGTTGGTGTATATAACTCTATGACATCAAATCCCTTGCTTATATACAGGGATCTGATGTCATATGTATAAATGTAATTGTATATGACTCTATGACATCAGATTCCTTGCTTATATACAGGGAACTGATGGCATATGTATATATGTTGGTATATACAACTCTATGACATCAGATCCCTTGCTTATATACAGGAATCTGATGTCATATGTATATATGTTGGTGTATATAACTCTATGACATCAAATCCCTTGCTTATATACAGGGATTGATGTCATATGTATAAATGTAATTGTATATGACTCTATGACATCAGATCCTGGCTTATATACAGGGATATGATGTAATATGTATAAATGTAATTGTATATGACTCTAATACACCAGATACTTTGCTTATATACAGGGATCTGATGTCATATGTATAAATGTAATTGTATATGACTCTATGACATCAGATTCCTTGCTTATATACAGGGATCTGATGTCATATTTATAAATGTAATTGTATATAACTCTATGACATCAGATTCCTTGCTTATATACAAGGAACTGATGGCATATGTATATATATTGGTGTATATAATTCTATGACATCAGATGCCTTGCTTATATACAGGAATCTGAGGTCATATGTATAAATGTAGATGTATATGACTTTATGACATGAGATGACTTGCTTATATATAGGAATCTGATGTCATATGTATATATATAATTGTATATAACTCTATGACATCAGATCCCTTGCTTATATACAGGGATCTGATGTCATATGTAAAAATGTAATTGTATATAACTCTATGACATCAGATTCCTTGCTTATATACAGGGATCTGATGTCATATGCATAAATGTAATTGTATATGACTCTATGACATCAGATCCTTTGCTTATATACAGGAATCTGATGTCATATGTATATATATTGGTGTATATAATTCTATGACATCAGATCCCTTGCTTATATACAGGAATCTGAGGTCATATGTATAAATGTAGATGTATATGACTTTATGACATGAGATGACTTGCTTATATATAGGAATCTGATGTCATATGTATATATGTAATTGTATATAACTCTATGACATCAGATCCCTTGCTTATATACAGGGATCTGATGTCATATGTAAAAATGTAATTGTATATAACTCTATGACATCAGATTCCTTGCTTATATACAGGGATCTGATGTCATATGCATAGATGTAATTGTATATGACTCTATGACATCAGATCCTTTGCTTATATATACAGGAATCTGATGTCATATGTATATATATTGGTGTATATAATTCTATGACATCAGATCCCTTGCTTATATACAGGAATCTGAGGTCATATGTATAAATGTAGATGTATATGACTTTATGACATGAGATGACTTGCTTATATATAGGAATCTGATGTCATATGTATATATGTAATTGTATATAACTCTATGACATCAGATCCCTTGCTTATATACAGGGATCTGATGTCATATGTAAAAAATGTAATTGTATATAACTCTATGACATCAGATCCCTTGCTTATATACAGGGATCTGATGTCATATGTATAAATGTAGATGTATATGACTCTATGACATGAGATTCCTTGCTTATATACAGGAATCTGATGTCATATGTATATATGTAGATGAAAATAACTGTATAACATCAGATTCCACGCTTATATGACAGGAATCTGATGTCATATGTATATATGTAGGTTTATTTATCTCTATGACATGAGATTACTTGCTTATATATAGGTATCTGATGTCATATGTATATATGTAGATGTATATAACTGTATAACATCAGATTCAAAGCTTATATACAGGAATCTGATGTCATAAATTATGTATACATGTAGATGTATATAACTCTATGACATCAGATCCCTTGCTTATATACAGGGATCTAATGTCATATATCATTTTTATGTTTAAATGTAATTGTATATGACTCAAATACATCAGATCCTTTGCTTATATACAGGAATATGATGTCATATGTATATATGTTGGTGTATATAACTCTATGACATATGATCCCTTCCTTTATGCAGGGATCTGATTGTCATATGTATAAATGTAGTTGTATATGACTCTATGACATCAGATCCTTTGCTTATATACAGGGATCTGATGTCATATGTATAAATGTAATTGTATATGACTCTAATACATCAGATCCTTTGCTTATATACAGGAATCTGATATCATATGTATATATGTTTGGTGTATATAACTCTATGACATCAGATACCTTGCTTATATACAGGGATCTGATGTCATATGTAATAAATGTAATTGTATATGACTCTATGACATCAGATCCCTGGCTTATATACAGGGATCTGATGTCATATGTATAAATGTAATTGTATATGACTCTAATACACCAGATACTTTGCTTATATACAGGGATCTGATGTCATATGTATAAATGTAATTGTATATCACTCTATGACATCAGATTCCTTGTTTATATACAGGGATCTGATGTCATATGTATAAATGTAATTGTATATGACTCTATGACATCAGATTCCTTGCTTATATACAGGGAACTGATGGCATATGTATATATGTTGGTATATACAACTCTATGACATCAGATCCCTTGCTTATATACAGGAATCTGATGTCATATGTATATATGTTGGTGTATATAACTCTATGACATCAGATCCCTTGCTTATATACAGGGATCTGATGTCATATGTATAAATGTAATTGTATATGACTCTATGACATCAGATCCTTTGCTTATATACAGGGATCTGATGGCATATGTATATATGTTGGTGTATACAACTCTATGACATCAGATCCCTTGCTTATATACAGGAATCTGATGTCATATGTATATATGTTGGTGTATATAACTCTATGACATCAAATCCCTTGCTTATATACAGGGATCTGATGTCATATGTATATATGGTAGTTTATTTATCTCTATGACATAAGATTACTTGCTTATATATAGTTATCTAAATGTCATATGTATAATATGTAGATGTAAATAAACTGTATAACATGAGATTCAAAGCTTATATACAGGAATCTGATGTCATAAATAATGTATACATGTAGATGTATATAACTCTATGACATCAGATCCCTTGCTTATATACAGGGATCTAATGTCATATCATTTTTATGTTAAATGTAATTGTGTATGACTCTAATACATCAGATCCTTGCTTATATACAGGAATTATGTCATATGTATATATGTTGGTGTATATATATAACTCTATGACATCAGATTCCTTGCTTATATACAGGGATCTGATATCATATGAATAAATGTAGATGTATATGACTCTATGACATGAGATGACTTGCTTATTATAGAATCTGATGTCATATGTAATAACTCTATGACATCAGATTCCTTGCTTATATACAGGATCTGATGTCATATGTATATATAGTTGGTGTATATAACTCTATGACATCAGATTCCTTGCTTATATATAGGAATCTGATGTCATATGTATATATGTAGATGTATATGACTCTATGACATGAGATTGACTGCTTATATACAGAATACTGATGTCATATGTATAATGTAATTGTATATGAACTTATGACATTGAGATTGTTCCTTATATACAGGAATTCTGATGTCATTATGTATTATATACTCTATGACATCAGATCCCTTACTTATATACAGGGATTGATGTCATAAAAATTGTATATGTATATAACATCTATGACATCAGATCCCATCTTATATACAGGATTTGATGTCATAAAAATTGTATAAATGTAGATGTATATAAATCTATGACATCAGATCCTTGCTTATATACAGGGATCTGATGTCATATGTATTAATGAAATTGTGTATGATCTATTACATGAGATTACTTGTTATATATAGAATCTGTGTCATATATATAGTATGTATAATGTATATGACTCTATGACATTAGATCATTTGCTTATATAAGGAATCTGATGTCATATGTATATAGGTAGATGTATAACATGAACTTTGCTGTTCAAAACAAAGAAACTGGGGATGAAAAGACAAATCAAGAAACAACAAATCAAAATTGATATTGAATTCCTGGAAGCATTGTTCGAATGCTATTTGTGGTCCTTTTGACCACTTTAATTACAGCTTAAAAGTTAAGGAATTTTCTAAATCTGTTTCGTAATAAGTTGGAGATTAAAATCAATATATACTTTATATTTAGTGTTTTGTGTACTTGTGTCAATCTGTTGAGTCCAAGCCTTTTCAACAGATCTTAGTTTTCTTCTGTTGTCCTGTTACCCAATGCCCAAAATAGGGTGGATAAAAACTCACAAACATAACTAAATTCACCATATGCGCTATAGTACTGTAATTTGCATGTTGTTGTAGGTTGTACCAAAAATTTTTTGTTTGTAAAATAAAATTTTCATTTGAATTTTAAATAGTTTTACATTTTGAGGCGTTTATATACAGTATGTGTTTGCTCATTATTGAAGGCTAGATTGTGATCTTAATTTTCACATCTACATTTGTTTGTATCAGTTTATAGTGTTGTCTTTGCCAATCATACAACAATTTCTTATTTCAAAATAGTTTTAATTTTCGATAACGTTTGTCAATGAAAACTTGATGCACAGAAACAACTCAGGTATAGAGTGAAGACAAAGACAAACTCACAAATGAAACTTAATAAAAGTACATTTGAACTTTTTCACAGCATATTGAAGATTTAACCAATATCAAACAAAAATATATCTGTATATTTTTATTCATAACAATGTGGAATATTTAATGTATGCTTCATCAATATTTCACACTATCGATAATACTTGTTTTTCAATGTATTATGGTTCCATATTTATAATATTTCTTGAAACTTGCTATCTGTTAAATACAGCATCTGTCTAACTATGAATAACCATTCAATAAGATACAACATGATGTATAATGAATCAATACAATTGGACACTATGATATCATTTTTATAATATATAAATCATCATTTTACTCAGACATTACATGAAGTGTTGTATAAGTCTTAACTTGACAATAAATGACATCTATCTGACAACATAACAAAAAAAAAAAAAACATATCTAATGACATAGTAATTTCTTGAAGACATCTTTCGACTTATCAAAATACCTGAAATTTGCAATGACTTATCCCAAGTATTCATCTATTTTAAACAATAAGCACTTAAAATATCAAACCAGGATATATTCTGACCAGTCACCTAGATTATGCCAACCAGTTTTAACATAACATATAACTTAAACTTAAACACAGCTGGACAGTCATCCTTCAACTGTAATCACCAGCATACTCAGTCCTTCACATGTATTAAACACATATAAAAGATAATACATCATAGTAATAGAGGTTTGAAACTTATAATGTATATATAACAATACATATACTTTCTTATTGACTTATACATTATATAATAAGTGTTAGATACATTTACACTTGGATCATCAGATATATAGATCACATATGTACATAAATAACATGTAATATGAAATTAACTTCCACAAACTTAGTTAACTATTAGAAACCAGCTTTTCTACAAGTTTTGTTTCTGAAAGAATGAATTAACTATTATAATTAATGCAAGTTTATTCATTTAGCAACATGAAAAAGTAAAAAAAACACAAATTAACTTTTATGATGTTATGCTATCCAGATGTTAACATATATGAAAGAAAAATAGTGCAGTTTATAATTTTTATGGCACCTTTGTGTTAGTTTTCTAATATTATTCTCTTTCAAAATGCATCTATTAAAGATATAAAATATATTCTGCTATTGACAACATATCCTTATGATTCACACAACAATCATTTTATAATTTGACTCAAATAACATGGTTACAGTATATATAAACATTAATCAATGTAAACTTTATTGTGTTTATACCTCAACTTCATAAAGTTCAACATTATAATTGGTAAAAGCTTTTTTGCAAAACTGAGAGAATTTTTAAGTGTACAAGACAAACACTGTCTTGTTATAATGTCTTCTCTGTGCACATAACATCACACACATTATACATTGTTCTGGGCAATGAATATAGTCAGTTCATTTTGACTTGTCAAACAGCAGGGTTTCAGTTTGAATGCTATTTTAGCATTGAATATTAATCTAAAAAGCTATACACATGCTATATCTCAAGAATTTTTCAAAGATAATGAATGCAAATGTGTCATACTTAATATATATTTAATTTAAGTGATATTAAGATTTTATAGATCTTATGGTATAATCAGATTCTGTCCTGGTCTTATTTTTTCAATTCTTAGAGGGCTTTCAGTTATAAAGTATATCTATCCTCATCTTTATTTAAGGGGTAATTAAACTGACAGAAAGCCACAAGACCAACACTTATTTTCATATAATCAATTGGATCCAAAACATTTTGTGAAAACAACTTGAAGGTAGAGTTTCAAAGGAAAAATAACAAGTATTAAGTTTACTTAGTCTAACTGTAATAACTTATTTATATATCCATTCCACAAATTACATCAGTTTTGATATAACTTATCTTTGATAAATTTAGGTACAGAGTAAAATTACTGGTTTTAATTTACATATTGTATGTCCAGCTTTGGTAAAAAATTACAATCTATGCTAGAGAACCACATTGTATTCACTTTATCCTTGCGAGTGTCTTTACCTCATATATGCATCCTATCATAATATGTTCTTAAAATAATTCATAGTTAATAATAAGGTTTGAACAGTGAAGATGATATTCAAAATTACATTGTATATATCTTCCCTATTTCAGAATTCAAAGCAATTACTGGATTATTTACACTTGTTATATCATTTTTTAGATGCATTGTTTGAAATAACTTTTTCTAACATATACAGATAATTTTTCGTACATTTGTGAAATGTATTGATTGGCAACTCTTCAGTTTAATTGTCTGTAACACGTACAATATGACAAGTGAGCACTATGTAACTTTAATGAACTTCATCTAATCAAGTCAATTGGAAAACTGAGGGTGCCAAGAAATAGTCTTGTTTATGGTGTTATGAAATAAACTCATCATAGATACCCGGACTGAATTTAGTATATACACCAGACGTGTGTTTCGTCTGAAAAAGACTCATCAGTGACGCTCGAATAAAAAAAAAGATCAAATTGCCAAATAAAGTACGAAGTTGAAGAGCATTGAGGACCAAAATTCCTAAAAGTTTTGCCAAATACAGCTATGGCAATCTATGTGTGAGGTAAAAAAGCCTTAGTATTTAAAAAATTCAAAATTTTATAAACATTTTGAAAATGATCATATAATTAAAATACAGTTGAAACACTTCAGTTTGAAGATGACATTATTAAAAACATGATTTCATAACAAAAAAGTATTTCAACATGAGTATAATGCAAAATATGATATACATGTCATACATGTACTCTCTAATACTTTTAATAGAAAATAAATCAATTTCAAATGCAAGTCAAAGCTTCTTACAATGAACATGATCTTTATCTTGAAATTTCAAAAAAAATGAAAAAAAATAACTGACTTAAGGTGGTACCTAACACTACAGGGAGATAACTCTGTAAAATCAGCAGAATGTTTTAATGACATTGTATTATTAAGGGAATATTAAGCTTCTCAATGATCAAAATAAGTGTTTGTCAAACTGCTATATAACCAATGTAAATGTTCTAATTAAACGGTTGGTTCAAAATTTTTGAAATTTTTATATTTTTGTCAAAGGGTCAAAGTAAATACTTTGTCAAAATTTAAAAGAAAATTAAATGAGCCAAATTAGATTTAGTTAAGGTGTTAGGTACCACCTTAAAGACCCAAATTTTTTAAACAGCAAGTTGGAAAATGTAATGTCAGTCATTGTAGTTGTGAGGAGAAATAAAGAACTGAAGAAGGCCAATGGCCGAAACGTCTTGAAAAATTGGTTTATTGATACAATGTTATATAAAGTTGGTTCCCTATTGGAATTTTGAAAACAATAAATGCAAAGTAAAAATTTAATATTTTGAACATCATTCCGTTTTGTATTATTAATATCACAGCAAACTTGTTTGGTTACAAAAAATAAGGTCCATATAAACATCTTCTGTAAAAAAATAATAATCAGCTTATCATAAAAAAAAGATAAGTAAGTACCCTTCTAATAAAATCCTAAAAACAATTTTTAGGATATATATGGCCTTGGCATTGTTCTGTAGAAAAGTAAATATGGCTGTCCGTCTGTGTTCTGCAGACTTTGAATAGTAACTTGTTTCACCTATAAAAAAAACAACATTATAATTTTATTACAAAAGAAAATAAAAATGAAAATGTGAAAATTACCCTCTATGTCATGTGGTCTCTGGTGGACTGTTTTTTTTCATTGAATTTGATACCACCCCTCATATTTTCTTCCAATTGTTTTTGTTTAAATATGTATATATACTTTTAAAATGAATATAGCAGTTGTGTCTTAAATTCAGCAGCATATTCAAATCAATGTGACCCCATCAAATAAACAAAGCAGTTAATTATAAACAAATTAATATTAATAATAATTATTAACCTCCTTGCAAATCTTCATTTGGGATTCTATAGATGTAATATTTCATATTAACAAATGTTATCAAGAATAGCACACATGAATTGTCATAATAATTAAGTTCATGATTGTGATTGATTGTAGGACAGAAAGTCACTGGACAAGAAGTCACCGAAAAAGTCACAGACAGGTAGTCACAGGACAACGAGTCTCAGTTTTGAGATTATTTTTCTTTGAACCAATAAAACTTATTTAGATTTTTTTTTTTTTTTTTTTTTTGAAGTTTGATATGTGAAGCAATTTGTTTATACAAATTTATCCAATTAATATGAAAATGATCAAATAATTGTTACGAAAATAAAATGTCAAAGTGGCTTGGTATTTAAATGGGTTCATTTTGCCAATTATTAAAAATATCTTTTCATGATTAAAATTTAATATATTTTCATTTATCAAGGTTTATCATCATAAGCAATTTCCTTCACTTAAAAAAATTAATACATGTATATGTTATAAAATGGAATATTTCAAGATACATTTAAACGATTCTCAAAAAAATACATTTGACATTTTGTCCTATCAAATTCATGACTTTATGTCCTTTGAATTTTTGTCCTCTGACTTTCTGTCCATTAACCTAGTGATTGTATATTCTTAAACGTTTTGGACTCATCAAGAAATCTCTACATTGGCAGACCTTTCTATCACTGAGTATAATTCATACAAAGAATGTTTAATATCTTAATGTTCTCAGAAACACATCACTAATATTCAAAATTTATGACAAGATCATTAAGATAACAGGACAAATCCAATCTCTTTTTTCTATTCATCTGGTATACATATCTTCATTAAACTAACCCGCATGTCATCCACAGGATACCACTGTGAACCAAATAATATAAAGGCATAATAATGGCCATTAGACAGAGTATTTCCTTTGTGTACGATTACGCCATACAGTTTAGCTTTATCTTCTATAACCTGTTATAAGAAACAATCATTTTCATGATATGTTAAGAGGAATTATCCTGACAAATTCAAATTAAACTTATCTTATCAAAGTTAGAAATTAAAAAAATCCAAAATGTGTGCTTTTTTTTGGGTGGACGATTAACAGTTTGATTTGATAAATCTGTGCTCTTTGAGGATGAACGTTTGCTCCTCTTGTTTTTTTTCGTTTTTGTCATATACTCAGAATCCTCAGGTTATATCACTGTAGTGGCATTGCCCACTTATCCCTACTTTTCTTTTCATATTTTCATTACATATAGTTTAAAATGAAATATTTGATAATTTTATTAAATCCTTGTTATTTTCTCATCACTTTTAAAAGAAAAAAGGCACCATCATCATGTTAAATGGATGAACAATCCAGAGAGAATTATTTTCCTCTATATTTTCATTTGCCAATATCTTGAAAACCCTTTCATTTTTCTCAGCTTTTTTGTGTGTTTCTTACACTATACTAACAACTTATAAGTAAGCTATTTAAAAAGCTTGTTATTTTGAAACAGAGTAGCGAACATCCTTATAGAACATATCTTAAAAGTAAACATTCTTACAGGTCATGCATACACATTTCAGTATAACTTATTTAAACTTCATAGTCATATAATTTTGTGAAAAGAGTTGCTATACTATTTGTTTTAGAAATTTGAATAAGTACATGTATATAGTTTTATATATATAATCGTGTTTTTATGTTATATGTAAATATTGTATTGTGTATATTAATGGTGAGACGTTAATAAACTATCTATCTAACTATATTAAAAGCTAACTTTCTAAGGCCAGCACAAAATTACACAATATTGTAAGACATTTACATACCTTGTTTTCTTCTACATATTTCCTCAAATAAATTTCTAAATGAATATCTATTTTCTTCATTACTTTTCTTCTGGGACTTCCAAACCTGTTCAGAATAATGATGGAAAAAAGTGAATTGTTTTCAGTAATAAAAACAATGACAATATAATCATTGTTCCAACTAATGGAAAATATTCATTCTTTTAGCTAATATCCAAACTAGTAAAGTTTGCTAGATTAAGTTTTGCGGAATATGCTATGTTTACTTCCTGAACATAAAATATTAGTTTGAACATCATATGCACATAGATAAACAGTACAAATCAAAACTTGATTATTTAAATTTAGTCATTTTGCTTTAACATCATTAAAAGATTTGAACACAATAATGATTTTTGCTTTTGCTATTTAAAAAAAGAAGTTCAAAATGTTATGCACATTAACCGCATGTAACATCGTATGATGTTATCCCGACATTCCAGAGTGGAATATGCTATTTTGAGTGGAATTGGAAGATTTGTTCAATGACACGTGGAATAGTCTCAACCAATCAAATATTGACAAAACTTTCAACAGTGGAATAAAAACAATTCTTCTTTATGTCAGGAAGAAAATAAGGACAACAACCATATCATAATTTATAGTTTTAAAAGAATCTTCAGCAAATACTTCGAAATTGGAGGATAAAAAGTCCTATAATGAAACAATTGTTCACTTTTATCTCAGTTGAACCTATGATTGATCTACCACAGAGATATCACATTTACTCAGAGCTGTTTGCTCAGTAAAATAGCATATTTCTGGTATTGATTAATCTCTGTATCAACCATAATCGTATCACTCCTTACATTTCAAACTTTCATTATCTGAACCCACTTTATAAGGTGGAATTTGAATACATTATCTAGTAGAAATTTTTCTCACTATTCCTACCAGTAATTTTTAACATCAAGGTGTATTTGTCATGTTTTACACATAATCAAATTAATAACTCGTGACAACTTTTCTGACAATAACATCTCAAGTAATTAATCTTGTCCAACCATATATATTATTTCTTTTGAAACTGTTACATAATATTTAGAAAATTTAAGTACCTTTGTAACTGAATCACAATATTCTTAGGGATTTCCTCCAAGGTAATTTTTCTTTGTGGCAGTTGCTGTTGTTTTACAGCTACAAACAAATAAAAATATTTTCTTTTTTTATAATTGAAAATTCTAGTTAAAGATTGACAACCCCTTTCAAGCCTCAAGGTGACTTAAGATGCTGTAATTTTTGTTTGCATCAAACAAAACATTCCTAAGGTAAATTTTTTCCACAATACATATTTGGTAATATTATTCCTGTTAGTCATCAAAACTAAAACATTAATATACAGTAACTTTCGTAGGAATTCAACATTTTCATGTTAAATTTCTGTAATACTGACATATTCTAAGTGTTAATCTAATAACGGTATATGTCTCACATAGAAAGTTTATACTCTAGAAAGATATGTTATCCAGATTTCCACCTATGAACTTGATTCAGAAATTTATACTTATGATACATATAACATTGATTTCATCATTAAAATGTGATTTCTTGCAAAATACCTCTTTCAGAAACTTTTTCTTTTATTTTTTTGTGGTTTGTAAAGAAGGCCTAAATATAATATATAAAAAAGAATAGAATTCAATATGAACTTCAGGGAGAAATTGTCAGAAATGAACTTTTAAATGAAATGTTTGCATTGTGCAGTTTGAAAATATGTTATTGATATTTAATAAAAACAACATCACATACAGTTGTGTGAGTAAATACATGTACTTTCATCAACTATTAAAGCAGATTTTCTATTTTATTCAGGTAAAGTATATCAATGATTGATTAGATTTCTCTTAGAAGATATTGAAATGATAAAGACCCACAGTGCAAGAGGAGATAACTCTGTGGAAAACATTCATTTGCTTTGCAATAAAAGACTTGCACACTTTCTATTTCAGTCTATTTGCCAAACATGAGTTCCTTCATTATTATTTTGATGTTATTTGGTTACATTTTACTTACAAATCACATTTCCTTTCCACTTGTTCACTTTTAAAATAGCCTCCAATGGCTTCTGCAATATTCTGATGCTACATTTAAATTAAAAAAAAAATCTCCTTCATTCATTTATATCATTTTTGTTTCATAAACATTGTTAATTATTTCTCACTGTATTAGTAATTTGGGTTTAACTGTCAGACACAACTTGCTTTGAAGGTATGAAAAAAGTACTGTGATTTGACAGTCAGTAATGCTCCACACCTGTTGCATTTTATTTAAAGTTCTGACCAATTGCAATTTCATTTTTGTATGAAATTTTAACAAACTGCTTCAGAAAAACTACAGCCAAGTCTTAAAAGTTAAAGTTAAAGTGAAATGTGATAAAATAAAGTATACTTATAAGACATTCTTAAATACATTTTAATAATATCGAAGAAGATGGGATTATTAAAGTATCAATTGATTATAAGTCTGCTTTATATTATCAACTTGGCTGTGGTTTTCTAATGGAGTTTATCTAACCAGGTGAACAGGTTGGTTTCATAAATCAAGTTTGAATATGGTCAGAATGTTTGAATAATCTGAAAGCATGAAAGAGTCAGTAACAATTACAGTCAAGACAACACAAAAACTGAAAAATATTACGTTATAAGTCTTAGGTTCTTCAATTTATTTAAAGCTATTGACAAAGAATATTTTTGTTAAAGTACATTACAATACGTAACATAAATTGGATATTTCTATTCAAAACATTAAACATAAATCAGTTCATTTATAATGATGAATAGCACAAATTGATTATTATTGGCATTAAATATATAGCTGTGCATAAAATTCACTGATCCATTGTTTGCTTTGTTTCTATTATCTTACCTTTTCAATGGGCAAGCTAAATGAGGAAAATGCAAACTTTTGTTGACGATACAGCTTGGCAACTGTTACAAATCACTGAAATGAAGCAAATATTATTAACAATTTATTTTGTTCAAGCAATATTGACAAAATTTGTTTCACTGTTTTGAGGTTTATAAGCCCTTCGGTGGCCTGTCAATTACAAAATTTTTAAACTGCAATAGTTTTAAAACAGCAAATACACTGAATAAAAGAGATAGGCCATTTTGTACATATATCATGAGGAAACTTTGTGCAAAGCATTATTATTTATAGTTTAATTGCATTTATTAGAAAAAGGGAATTTAGTGAAAAAAAAATAAAGATTTTTTTAGAAAATCCACAGACTTTTCAAGTACAGAGATTTTTGTTATAAAGTTTTAGACATAGATTACTTACTTGTTTTTTCTATGATCAGCTAGCATTTATTGTTTACAAAAAGTCCTAAATAACCTTTATATTTCAAAACACCTCGTGCTGAGTCACCAAAGTCGAGCACAGCCTAAAAGGTGTACTTGAATTGGTCCATATTATATATTTGTTTTAACCAATTTATCAATTTATAAACTTGTTTTAAGAAAATCATTGCTAGCACTGCATGCAATAATCCTCTATCTATCAAGCATTGAATTGCCAAATATAAGAGTACAAGGGGAAAGGCTGTGGATTTCCTATAAATTTCAATATGTTAAGCATTGAATCAACACAAGGGTACATAATCCTTAACATAGATAAGTATTTCATTGTGTATTTTGTCAATTATCACACAGCTTGAATACTTCGTGATTACACACCTATTCAGAACCCTATATTTTTAAAGAAAGGAAAACAAATTTCTTTCTTAATTTTTTTTATTGTGGTAGTCATTGAAAGTGTTTTATTCCATCTGGCTTGTAAGGGGGTCTCATTTAGGGGTTCTGATCCCGGATCCCGCTTACTGTTTAGTCAGATTCCCTTATTCCGCTTACACTATGTACGTAAGCAATTTTCATTTTTTTGTCATTTCCCAGGTCCCGCTAGACCTCATATCCTGTTATCACGACACAATAATTTGACTTTCACGTGTCACATTGACAAAAAATCGGCAATCATGCGTCATGCTTAGACGCAAATGAGACCCACGTGTAACAATTTGTGTGTGAAAATTAATATGCAAACTGTGTCGTTTTGTTCCAGCAAAAATTTCAACTCTGACCTCCTTAAACTGTAAATTTTAATCCTCAGAAAATAATGATAATACTAGTATTTAAATGAAATAATTCAATAAAAACTTTTCACAAAACCACCAATTACTGTTAAAATAAATTGACATGACTCTTATTTAAAAATATTCATCTTCTCCTGGCCTAAAAGGGTCCTAAGAACACATCGTTATTTCATTTTTTAGAAAAATGCATTATACACCTTGATTACAGCCCAATCTGCAAATGCATTATGTTAATAATTGATGACTTACACACGCTCTTCTCCTGTCCATAAAACAATCTTTTTTCTTCATTATATAAAGTATTGTCTGAGCTGTAAAGAATAAATCGTTGTTTATTTATTAGAAATTTAAATATTCCTGATCAAATCAGCTATAATTGTTTAACCAGCAGTCCTGTTGATGACGAAATAAGAAATATTTGTCAAAAATGTTCTTTTATTCCATTCGTACATATCATCATTAAAATTCTCTTTAATTTAAACTCTCCTAGAAGATATTCTGTAGTCTCCTTTCTGAACTGCAGTTTCAGAAGAACAGCATTTTTTCATTTCTACTCCTTATAATGGTTCACACACTTCTGTTTTCATTTTTTTTTTAACTTGTAACATTTATATATTGTCACTATTAATGGAACTTACTAATCTTATAAGCTAATTTTTCATATCACATTTATAAATCCCACTCTTTGGAGGGTGAAAAGAGAGTTATCGCTTTCTGTGAGAAACGTGTAACAACAATAAGGTAATAAATATTTAATAAATATACCCAAAGCATTTCTCCTAGATCTCTTGCATCATTATATGCAGCAGCTCGTGCGAATCTTGTTGTTGACCAACTTTATAAGAACTCCAAATGCCTGTTTCAAAATTTGTAAAATTCATTGCATGCCTAATTCATTCTAAGATTACAAATACAAATCTTTTATTAGCATAAACACAACTACAATAATAGATAAAGGCTTATATGTCAGTACTTTATTGCAATGAATAAAGAATGATAAAATAATATATGACATCGCAATCCTTATTTTTTATGTAAGCTGAGTTTTACTGTGTGTAATTTGCTTTGTGTTTGTTTATTCTGCATTGGCTAGAGGTATTGGATAGAAATTTCTGTTATCTAAACATTTATAATATTGCTGAAATTACAACATGCTTCAATCTTGTATATGTTGTATTTTTAGAAATAACAATTTTAAGCTTATTCTGTAGTAAGAATACTTTTCACACTACATTAAGTATAAAGTGATTAACATCTTCTACCTCACCCAATTTACATAGATAATAACATTGCAAAATTATTTATTGGTGGATAAACTTAAATGTTGCCTTTTTCATTTGACAAGACTGTCCCAGAGACGGCAGAGGACATTAAAACGCATTGATAGGATATTTAAGCGAAAAATATCAGACGTTTCAGCGCCAAAGTAGAACCCATTTTAGCGCCTGATTTTTTACCCATTTCTGCAAAATTTAAAAATGTCAATGGCCATTTTTGCGAAATATTTTTATAGATATTCCTATTTTATGCAGTTAAGTGTATTCTTATCACATACTTGTCATTTTCCTGCATACAGGCTCTGCAGTTATGGAACCTTCTGTCATAAATTTTTTTAAGCTGCATGTGAAACAGCTGTCTTCATCTACAAAAAAGTAGAAACAAAATTTAAAAAAAACCTTAAGACATCATTCCACATCTTACAACTATTAAAAGGAATTTCTTCTGGTTTCATGTTTAAAAATATAGATATAATAAAATCCCATAAAACTGAATTCATTTGTGTCCTTGCAATTGAGATTGTTTTTCTCTAAGAAAACAAAATAATAAGTAAATGAATTACCAAATGGCAGTTAAAACCTCTGGTAAAGTTTGAACATTGTCAAATTCAAATTAAACTAAATAAATGTTAAAACCATAAACAAAATGTTAAAGATGCATACATGTACATTATATATTTGTGAGAAATATTCAGACCCCGATTTGAACCTGGAACCTTTTAATATCAAATCAAGTGCTCTATCTTTGAGCTATCTGAATCTATTATAATTCCCCATACATGTATTTGTGAAACAAATTAAACAGGACATTGTATAAGTTACATCATGGTAAGCAATATTTTTAATTGAAAATATCTTTCTTTATCAATAATGATAATTGCTTAAAGTACATTGCAGTATGGTAAAAAGGATACAAATATTTTTTGCAATTGAAGTATTTGAATTATCTTGTTCATAAATTGTGTAAGACATGTGCAGATTAATTCTGAATACTGAGTGTTCACCTGAATGCATATTATATGATTGATAACTATACTGTAGGGAGGTCATGTAAATTCTATTTTGTGTTTTATAAACTACCGATTGTTTGATTTTTTGTTGTTGTTGTTTAAATTTTACCATGTTGTTGTCAGTAAGATCTCTTATTTATGATAAATGGAATAATGGAATGTCCAATTGACATTATTACCATCTCTTCAAAATCAGACATTTTTACTACACTGATTCCTTTTATATATATATAAAACGTCTGAATAGTAGTCAAAGATTTTCCCCACGAGGGCGCTGGATCGTTACGAGTAACAATACATGTACAAAATAAATAAATTATATAAACGCCTAAAAAAGTGTACACAACAACTCCAAATACAAAAAAAGGTAACTATAAATGTAATTATTTATAAATATTTCGGATAGCAGATATCCTTCCTCAGTAAGATTTTGATGTCAAATGAATCATCTTTACATATATATATATATAATATGTTGCAGGAATTTGAGGTGTTGATAACTGAATGATATTTCTTTAATTCATCTATGAAAGCATGATCCTTAATAGTTGAAAATTCATGATATTTAAATACTGATAATTATAATTTATGACCCAATAAAACACGATCAATGCAGCATCAATCGTAGGATACAAATTAACCAATAATTAATGATTAGTTCTAATACATGAACAGTCAAACACAATTCAATACTTACTTTTTCGTGTCAAGCGCAGCCAAGCCTGTTCTACATGAAATTGACAGAGATAATTTCTAGCATCAGGAAAAACATTGTGAACTGCCTGGTATTCTATATCTGAATAGTCCATCATAAAGTACTCTGGCTTCCAGTCCTTGTTCCAGACCTGGAGCATTAACAAAGCCTCTGTAATATTTTCAATACTTTCTGATTCTACTATGAATTGTGCTACAGGGACGTACGTCACATTTGTTCTCACCACCAGCAGGAATAATGGCAATGCATATTTACTCGTTTTATAAGTTGAATCAATAAGAGTTAGCTCTCCATATTTGCGCATCAGCTGACTTTGTTCTTTAGTTTGATGCACAAATAGAAAGGTGTTTCTGATATTCTCGTTTTCAGATGATACACTTTCTTCCTCTTCCTCATCATCTGAATCCTCCAATGGGAAAACCCTGTCTGTCCTTTTTACTTGATTGGATGATGGCTTTTCTCCGGTACAGGGACGAAAATAAAATCTATCGCTTGATCCACTCTCCCAGTTCTCAATCTTATGTTGAAGATTTTCCTGGTCAAGTCCAGAGTATTGTCCTGCAGATAAACACTGATGCACTTGATTATATATATCCCTACTTGTGGGGTAATATGCTCTGTCAGTGTCAGCAGGGTTGACAATGTTGGTGTTACACAGTTGTAGCTTTACATGTTCCTTAACAACACGTCTTAAGTAGGGCACTGATGTCAGTCCCATCTGCACATGCTGCTTAATTAAGGCTTTTAGATCAGGATGAATTGTGTTTGAATATCCACTTTCAGCTGTTATTTTGTGGTTGGTATGTGCATTACTGAGTGGTATTTTTATATGCATAATACTTTGTTGATTGACAACTCCATTTTTTAGATGATCTGTCAGGCAATTAAGCTGTGTCTGCCTTTTAACCCTACCAGATTTTTCTGGGAGACTGTAATCTGGATATCTGCAAATTATATAGTCAAAACATCTTAACTTTAAATCCTATATTATAAAGTATATAAAAAAAGAGATAATAAAGATAAAGAAATACAAGGGCCTCAAATTAATCAACTAAATAAAAACATTTTACCAAACAAAATCAATTTACTTCTAATACTATAATTCAGTGCGAAAAAAGGAGTCTAATGTCATTCTTTTATACAGTGACACAAGAAACTTGTAATATTTCAATTTATTTTGTGTCAATGTGAGATAGACAACCATACATACATACATAACTAACACAAGATTCTTGTAATATTTCAAGTTATTTGGCGTCACTGTGACATAGAAAACCATACATACAAAACTAACACTAGATTCCTGTAATATTTCAAGGAATCGGATGTCACTCTGACAATAATCTGGTGTTAGTGATGTATGTATGGCTGTCTATGTCACAGTGACATCAGATTCCTGCAATATGTCCAGGAATCTGATGTCTTTGTGTTATAAACAGCAATATATAGACAGCTGACACCAGATTCCTGTAATATGTCAAGGAATCTGATGTCACTGTGTAACAGACAGCAATACATAGACAGCTGACACCAGATTCCTGTTTTATGTCAAGGAATCTGATGTCACAGTGTTATAGACTGCAATATATAGACAGCTGACACCAGATTCCTGTTATATGTCAAGGAATCTGATGTCACTGTGTTACAGACAGCAATATATAGATAGCTGACACCAGATTCCTGTAATATGTCCAGGTATCTGATGTCACTGTGTTATAGACCGCAATATATAGACAGCTGACACCAGATTCCTGTAATAGGTCAAGGAATCTGATGTCACTGTGTTATAAACAGCCATATATAGACAGCTGACACCTGATTCCTGTAATATGTCAAGGAATCTGATGTCACTGTGTTATAAACAGCAATATATAGACAGCTGACACCAGATTCCTGTAATATGTCAAGGAATCTGATGTCACTGTGTTATAAACAGCCATATATAGACAGCTGACACCAGATTCCTGTTATATGTCAAGGAATATGATGTCACTGTGTTACAGACAGCAAAACATAGACAGCTGACACCAGATTCCTGTAATATGTCAAGAAATCTGATGTCACTGTGTTATAGACCGCAATATATAGACAGCTGACACCAGATTCCTGTAATATGTCCAGGAATCTGATGTCACTGTGTTATAAACAGTAATATATAGACAGCTGAAACCAGATTCCTGTAATATGTCCAGGTATCTGATGTCACTGTGTTATAAACAGCAATATATAGACAGCTGACACCAGATTCCTGTAATATGTCCAGGTATCTGATGTCACTGTGTTATAAACAGCAATATATAGACATCTGACACCAGATTCCTGTAATATGTCAAGGAATCTGATGTCACTGTGTTATAAACAGCCATATATAGACAGCTGACACCTGATTCCTGTAATATGTCAAGGTATCTGATGTCACTGTGTTATAAACAGCAATATATAGACAGCTGACACCAGATTCCTGTAGTATGTCAAGGAATCTGATGTCACTTTGTTATAAACAGTAATACATAGACAGCTGACACCAGATTCCTGTAATATGTCCAGGTATCTGATGTCACTGTGTTATAGACCGCAATATATAGACAGCTGACACCAGATTCCTGTAATAGGTCAAGGAATCTGATGTCACTGTGTTATAAACAGCCATATATAGACAGCTGACACCTGATTCCTGTAATATGTCAAGGTATCTGATGTCACTGTGTTATAAACAGCAATATATAGACAGCTGACACCAGATTCCTGTAATATGTCAAGGAATCTGATGTCACTTTGTTATAAACAGTAATATATAGACAGCTGACACCAGATTCCTGTTATATGTCAAGGAATCTGATGTCACTGTGTTACAGACAGCAATATATAGACAGCTGACACCAGATTCCTGTAATATGTCAAGGAATCTGATGTCACTGTGTTATAAACAGCCATATATAAACAGCTGACACCAGATTCCTGTAATATGTCAAGGAATCTGATGTCACTGTGTTATAAACAGTAATATATAGACAGCTGACACCAGATTCCTGTAATATGTCAAGGAATCTGATGTCACTGTGTTACAGACAGCAATACATAGACAGCTGACACCAGATTCCTGTTTGATGTCAAGGAATCTGATGTCACTGTGTTATAGACTGCAATATATAGACAGCTGACACCAGATTCCTATTATATGTCAAGGAATCTGATGTCACTGTGTTACAGACAGCAATATATAGACAGCTGACACCAGATTCCTGTAACATGTCAAGGAATCTGATGTCACTGTGTTATAAACAGCCATATATAGACAGCTGACACCAGATTCCTGTAATATGTCAAGGAGTCTGATGTCACTGTGTTATAAACAGCCATATATAAACAGCTGACACCAGATTCCTGTAATATGTCAAGGAATCTGATGTCACTGTGTTATAAACAGTAATATATAGACAGCTGACACCAGATTCCTGTTATATGTCAAGGAATCTGATGTCACTGTGTTACAGACAGCAATATATAGACAGCTGACACCAGATTCCTGTAATAAGTCCAGGTATCTGATGTCACTGTGTTATAGACCGCAATATATAGACAGCTGACACCAGATTCCTGTAATATGTCAAGGTATCTGATGTCACTGTGTTATAAACAGCAATATATAGACAGCTGACACCAGATTCCTGTAATATGTCAAGGAATCTGATGTCACTTTGTTATAAACAGTAATATATAGACAGCTGACACCAGATTCCTGTTATATGTCAAGGAATCTGATGTCACTGTGTTACAGACAGCAATATATAGACAGCTGACACCAGATTCCTGTAATATGTAAAGGAATCTGATGTCACTGTGTTATAAACAGCCATATATAAACAGCTGACACCAGATTCCTGTAATATGTCAAGGAATCTGATGTCACTGTGTTATAACAGTAATATATAGACAGCTGACACCAGATTCCTGTAATATGTCAAGGAATCTGATGTCACTGTGTTACAGACAGCAATACATAGACAGCTGACACCAGATTCCTGTTTTATGTCAAGGAATCTGATGTCACTGTGTTATAGACTGCAATATATAGACAGCTGACACCAGATTCCTGTTATATGTCAAGGAATCTGATGTCACTGTGTTACAGACAGCAATATATAGATAGCTGACACCAGATTCCTGTAATATGTCCAGGTATCTGATGTCACTGTGTTATAGACCGCAATATATAGACAGCTGACACCAGATTCCTGTAATAGGTCAAGGAATCTGATGTCACTGTGTTATAAACAGCCATATATAGACAGCTGACACCTGATTCCTGTAATATGTCAAGGTATCTGATGTCACTGTGTTATAAACAGCCATATATAGACAGCTGACACCAGATTCCTGTAATATGTCAAGGAATCTGACGTCACTGTGTTATAAACAGCCATATATAGACAGCTGACACCAGATTCCTGTAATATGTCAAGGAATCTGATGTCACTGTGTTATAAACAGCCATATATAGACAGCTGACACCAGATTCCTGTAATATGTCCAGGTATCTGATGTCACTGTGTTATAGACCGCAATATATAGACAGCTGACACCAGATTCCTGTAACATGTCAAGGAATCTGATGTCACTGTGTTTATAAACAGCCATATATAGACAGCTGACACCAGATTCCTGTAATAGGTCAAGGAATCTGATGTCACTGTGTTATAAACAGCCATATATAGACAGCTGACACCTGATTCCTGTAATATGTCAAGGAATCTGATGTGACTTGTTATAAACAGCAATATATAGACAGCTGACACCAGATTCCTGTAATATGTGAAGGAATCTGATGTCACTTGTTATAAACAGCATATATAGACAGCTGACACCAGATTCCTGTAATATGTCAAGGTATCTGATGTCACTGTGTTTATAACAGCCAATATATAACAGCTGACACCAGATTCCTGTAATAGGTCAAGGAATCTGATGTCACTGTGTTATAAACAGTCATATATAGACAGCTGACACCTGATTCCTGTAATATGTCAAGGTATCTGATGTCACTGTGTTATAACAGCAATATATAGACAGCTGACACCAGATTCCTGTAATAAGTCAGGTAATCTGATGTCACTGTGTTAAAACGCAATATATAGACAGCTGACACCAGATTCCTGTAATATGTCAAGGAATCTGATGTCACTGTGTTATAAACAGCAATATATAGAAGCTGACACCAGATTCCTGTTAAATGTCAAGGAATCTGATGTCACTGTGTTTACAGACAGCAATACTATAGACAGCTGACACCAGATTCCTGTAATATGTCAAGGAATCTGATGTCACTGTGTTATAAGACGCAATAATAGACAGCTGACACCAGATTCCTGTAATAGGTCAAGGAATCTGATGTCACTGTGTTTAAACAGCAATATATAGACACTGACACCAGATTCCTGTTTTATGTCAAGGAATCTGTGTCACTGTGTTATAAACAGCAATATATAGACAGCTGACACCAGATTCCTGTAATATGTCAAGGAATCTGATGTCACTGTTTAAACAGCAATATATAGACAGCTGACACCAGATTCATGTAATATTTCAAAGTAATCTGATGTCACTTGTTATAAACAGCCATATATAGACAGCTGACACCAGATTCCTGTAATAGTCAAGGAATCTGATGTCACTGTGTTATAAACAGCCATATATAGACAGCTGACACCAGATTCCTGTAATATGTCAAGGTAATCTGATGTCACTGTGTTATAGACCGCAATATATAGACAGCTGACACCGATTCCTGTAATATGTCAAGGAATCTGATGTCACTGTGTTATAAACAGCAATATATAGACAGCTGACACCAGATTCCTGTAATATGTCAAGGAATCTGATGTCACTGTGTTATAAACAGCAATATATAGACAGCTGACACCAGATTCCTGTAATATGTCAAGGAATCTGATGTCACTGGTTTACAAACAGCAATACATAGACAGCTGACACCAGATTCCTGTAATATGTCAAGGAATCTGATGTCACTGTGTTAAGACAGCAATACATAGACAGCTGACACCAGATTCCTGTAATAGGTCAAGGAATCTGATGTCACTGTGTTATAAACAGCCATATATAGACAGCTGACACCAGATTCCTGTAATATGTCAAGGAATCTGATGTGACTATGTTATAAACAGCAATATATAGACAGCTGACACCAGATTCCTGTAATATGTCAAGGAATCTGATGTCACTGTGTTATAAACAGCCATATATAGACAGCTGACACCAGATTCCTGTAATATGTCAAGGAATCTGATGTCACTGTGTTACAACAGCAAAATAAACAGCTGACACCAGATTCCGTAATATGTCAAGGAATCTGATGTCACTGTGTTATAGACGCAATATATAGACAGCTGACACCAGATTCCTGTAATATGTCAAGGAATCTGATGTCACTGTGTTTAAGACAGTAATATATAGACAGCTGAACCAGATTCCTGTAATATGTCCAGGTATCTGATGTCACTGTGTTATAAACAGCAATATATAGACAGCTGACACCAGATTCCTGTAATATGTCAGGTAATCTGATGTCACTGTGTTATAAACAGCAATATATAGACATCTGACACCAGATTCCTGTTATATGTCAAGGAATCTGATGTCACTGTGTTACAGACAGCAATACATAGACAACTGACACCAGATTTCTGTAATATGTCAAGGAATCTGATGTCACTGTGTTATAAACAATAACATAAGACACTGACACCAGATTCCTGTAATAGGTCAAGGAATCAGATGTCACTGTGTAATAAACAGCCAATATATAGACAGCTGACACCAGATTCCTGTAATATGTCAAGGAATCTGATGTCACTGTGTTATAAACAGCAATATATAGACAGCTGACACCAGATTCCTGTATATGTCAAGGAATCTGATGTCACTGTGTTATAACGCAATATATAGACAGCTGACACCAGATTCATGTAATATGTCAAGAATATCTGATGTCACTGTGTTATAGAAACGCATATATAGACAGCTGACAACCAGATTCCTGTAATATGTCAAGGAATCTGATGTTACTGTGTTATAAACAGCCATATATAGACAGCTGACACCAGATTCCTGTAATATGTCAAGGAATCTGATGTCACTGTGTTATAGACCGCAATATATAGACAGCTGACCACCGATTCCTGTAATATGTCAAGGATCTGATTCACTGTGTTATAAACAGCAATATATAGACAGCTGACACCAGATTCCTGCAATATGTCAAGGAATCTGATGTCACTGTGTTATAAACAGCAATATATAGACAGCTGACACCAGATTCCTGTAATATGTCAAGGAATCTGATGTCACTGCGTTACAACAGCAATACATAGACAGCTGACACCAGATTCCTGTAATATGTCAAGGAATCTGATGTCACTGTGTTACAGACAGCAATACATAGACAGCTGACACCAGATTCCTGTAATAGGTCAAGGAATCTGATGTCACTGTGTTATAAACAGCCATATATAGACAGCTGACACCAGATTCCTGTAATATGTCAAGGAATCTGATGTGACTATGTTATAAACAGCAATATATAGACAGCTGACACCAGATTCCTGTAATATGTCAAGGAATCTGATGTCACTGTGTTATAAACAGCCATATATAGACAGCTGACACCAGATTCCTGTTATATGTCAAGGAATATGATGTCACTGTGTTACAGACAGCAAAACATAGACAGCTGACACCAGATTCCTGTAATAGGTCAAGGAATCTGATGTCACTGTGTAAAAACAGCCATATAATAGACAGCTGACACCAGATTCTTGTAATATGTCAAGGAATCTGATGTCACTGTGTTATAAACAGCCATACATAGACAGCTGACACCAGATTCCTGTAATAGGTCAAGGAATCTGATGTCACTGTGTTATAAACAGCAATATATAGACAACTGACACCAGATTCCTGTTATATGTCAAGGAATCTGGTGTCACTGTGTTATAAACAGCAATATATAGACAGCTGACACCAGATTCCTGTAATATGTCAAGGAATCTGATGTTACTGTGTTATAAACAGCCATATATAGACAGCTGACACCAGATTCCTGTAATATGTCAAGGAATCTGATGTCACTGTGTTATAGACCGCAATATATAGACAGCTGACACCCGATTCCTGTAATATGTCAAGGAATCTGATGTCACTGTGTTATAAACAGCAATATATAGACAGCTGACACCAGATTCCTGCAATATGTCAAGGAATCTGATGTCACTGTGTTATAAACAGCAATATATAGACAGCTGACACCAGATTCCTGTAATATGTCAAGGAATCTGATGTCACTGCGTTACAAACAGCAATACATAGACAGCTGACACCAGATTCCTGTAATATGTCAAGGAATCTGATGTCACTGTGTTACATACAGCAATACATAGACAGCTGACACCAGATTCCTGTAATATGTCAAGGAATCTGATGTCACTGTGTTACAGACAGCAATACATAGACAGCTGACACCAGATTCCTGTAATAAGTCAAGGAATCGGATGTCACTGTGTTATAAACAGCCATATATAGACAGCTGACACCAGATTCCTGTAATATGTCAAGGAATCTGATGTGACTATGTTATAAACAGCAATATATAGACAGCTGACACCAGATTCCTGTAATATGTCAAGGAATCTGATGTCACTGTGTTACAGACAGCAATACATAGACAACTGACACCAGATTTCTGTAATATGTCAAGGAATCTGATGTCACTGTGTTATAAACAGTAATATACAGACAACTGACACCAGATTCCTGTAATATGTAAAGGAATCAGATGTCACTGTGTAATAAACAGCCATATATAGACAGCTGACACCAGATTCCTGTAATATGTCAAGGAATCTGATGTCACTGTGTTATAAACAGCTATATATAGACAGCTGACACCAGATTCCTGTTATATGTGAAGGAATCTGATGTCACTGTGTTATAGACCGCAATATATAGACAGCTGACACCAGATTCCTGTAATATGTCAAGCTATCTGATGTCACTGTGTTATAGATCGCAATATATAGACAGCTGACACCAGATTCCTGTAATATGTCAAGCTATCTGATGTCACTGTGTTATAGACCGCAATATATAGACAGCTGACACCAGATTCCTGTTATATGTCAAGGAATCTGATGTCACTGTGTTATAAACAGCAATATATAGACAACTGACACCAGATTCCTGTAATATGTCAAGGAATCTGATGTCACTGTGTTATAAACAGCAATATATAAACAGCTGACACCAGATTCCTGTAATATGTCAAGGAATCTGATGTCACTGTGTTATAGACCGCAATATATAGACAGCTGACACCAGATTCCTGTAATATGTCAAGCTATCTGATGTCACTGTGTTATAGACCGCAATATATAGACAGCTGACACCAGATTCCTTTAATATGTCAACCTATCTGATGTCACTGTTATAGACCGCAATATATAGACAGCTGACACCAGATTCCTGTAATATGTCAAGGAATCTGATGTCACTGTGTTATAAACAGCCATATATAGACAGCTGACACCAGATTCCTGTAATAGGTCAAGGAATCTGATGTCACTGTGTAAAAACAGCCATATATAGACAGCTGACACCAGATTCTTGTAATATGTCAAGGAATCTGATGTCACTGTGTTATAAACAGCCATACATAGACAGCTGACACCAGATTCCTGTAATAGGTCAAGGAATCTGATGTCACTGTGTTATAAACAGCAATATATAGACAACTGACACCAGATTCCTGTTATATGTCAAGGAATCTGGTGTCACTGTGTTATAAACAGCAATATATAGACAGCTGACACCAGATTCCTGTAATATGTCAAGGAATCTGATGTCACTATGTTATAAACAGCAATATATAGACAGCTGACACCAGATTCATGTAATATTTAAAAGAATCTGATGTCACTTTGTTGTAAACAGCAATATATAGACAGCTGACACCAGATCCCTGTAATATGTCAAGAAATCTGATGTCACTGTGTTATAGACAGCCATACTTACATAACAGACACCATATTCCTAGTATATGTCACAGAATCTGTTATCAATATTTTTGTATATATAGAATCCTGGTGAGGGAAGAACAAAAAATTTGTGAAAGCAAATTCACAGATCTATCATTGTTGGGTTGATTTTTAGACGAGTTGTATATATATATATGTACATTATGGAACACTGTGATGGAAGTTTGAGTATTCACTAATATGTTTGACTCTGTGACATGCTTGGGGTGCTTGTCCAATGTTCAGGTAGGAATTAAATCAATTGATAGTGTTATTGCCGCCTGGTATTAGTTTTATATTTATTGCTTTATCAAAGCACAGGTATTTGGTTTTCTGGTTTTAATACTGTTTTCCTTGAAATCTGACATTTAATTAGCTGTACTGTCACATGATATCTGACAAATATAAAAAAAACATTTAATTTACTTACCTGGTAATATATCTCACTACAAGTTTGGCCTCACAACCAACCTTTTTGGTTGTTTGTATCAGGAATCTTTTTTTTTTAATGTACTGGTGATCATTTTCTTCATTCTAAAACACACAAAGTCTTTTAAGCAACAGAATAACTTATTAAAGAACCTGTAAAAGAAATGAACAGTGAAGAAAATGTTCTAATACTATGTTTATCAAGAAACCACTTCAAAAGATCACATAACCTAGCAATCAGTTTATGCCTGTTTATTTAAACTTGAGTAAACACATAAATACAAGAATTCAGACATTTCTTTTTTAATAATAAGAATTTGTAAATAGCAAAAACTTATTGATATGATAAATAACTGATTTTTATCATACAGTAATAGTTGATGTGATAATGGAATGAAAAGCAACAATAAATACGCACAGAAACATAGACAGCAAAAATATTGAAAAAAGTGTCCTCCCCTCCACTCTACTAATCAATCAATTATTTTTTTTAATGCTGTAATATTATATTGATTAAGATAGCCATTTGATATTTAAATAAATATACAATATTAGGGCAATGAAAGAAAAATATAAACTTTTTTGTATGAGGCTGAGAAACTGGGGAAGAGCAACATTCTAAAAAGCCCTTCAACATTTTTGCGCTGAATACAAATAAGTTTATACTTTTATGACATTGACCTAATATTGTTTTTATACTGCAACTGAACTAATAAATACACTGATAGCTTTTTAAATTGTAACACAAATGTCCAACTTATTTCCATCCCTGATTGGATGCCTGATTGTTGAGAAAGTGTTCCACATGAAATTGACATTATACAAAATAAAGCTATGTTACTATATTTAGGAAATAAACTGAATTACTTGCAATATAAATCAGTTTATTGTTTTCTTTTCATACCATATAAACTAGAGGCTTCAAGCTCAGCCTGTTTTGCTCACCTTATGTTTTTGTTTACAATTGATACATGAAAAAATGCAACCAGAAGATCCAAGGACACAGTTATCCTCCTTTGGTGTCCTTAGTGTTACAGTGTATTACTTGCAATATTTTTTTGATACACTTTCCCAATTAATTTCTAAATATTTAATGCATGAAATACTAAGTATGGGGGATAAAATTACATGTTAAAAAAAATTGGGCACCGAATCTTGATGTAAATTAGTGATTTGGTCCCGTTAAAAAAGGTACAGTTTTAGTACGTTTGAAGCTGTCAAACTAAATTTTAGACCCCCTTATCACAAAATTGTCCATATTTTGAGTTAGAGCTAGTAGAAGCTTCTATAATTTTGATATTATTTGTCCCACTTGTAGTAAACTACACTTTAAAAATCTTTTTGAGAAAGAGTAGGTGTGATTTTTTTAATTTTAATTTATTTTCTTAAAGAAATGCACTACAAAATAACTGTGTTCTCGAGACAGGATGGTTATACTTTATCTTTAGTTTCAGAGATATGAGCCACACAATGCATTTTACCCCTATGTTTTATCTTCATCCATGTCAGCCATGGTTGTTGGTAGATGGGGTCATCAGACACATTTTTTAAACTAAACAGCATAATGATGATTCTGGCCAAGTTTGGTTAAATTTGTACAAGTGGTTTCAGGGTAGAAGATATTTGTTAAAGTTAAAAATGATGTACAACAACGACGATAACTGACAGCGATGTCGGAAACCAAGTGATGAGAAAATCTCACCTGGCCTTAAAGGCCAAGTGAGCATAAAATATACCATGTTTTCATTGCTACTTTTCCTTCTTGGCTTTCCATACTGGCAGGTATACATAATAGTTCTGTTTACAGAGAAGGGCGTACTGCCTTGATTTATTTGGACATCTCCATATTTCCATAGAATCCTTCTGTCTGTTTTGTTTTTTTTCTTTGAGTCATCTGACCTAGTATACAATGATAAAATGCACATATTGAATGTAGAAATCCTTTCAATATAAAAGTAAGGAGGTAATAATATGAAATGAAAACTGCTGTTGAAACTTTAGCTTATATGAACTAAAGCATGTATGGTATTGAAAGGTTATATGCATTCATAAATAAGACTTTTTCTGTTTTAGACAATCAGTTGAAATATTGATCAGTGTCAGAGTCTACAGAATATAAAGAATCTTAATTATTGGTCAAAAGAAATGGCAAAGATTTAGTATAATCCTTCGCTGAAATTTGGCCTTCTTTTACTATTTCTTACCTTTTGAACATTTAACTCAAAGCTTTTGTAAATGCCTTAAATGGTTAAATTTGCTGAATGTTTGTTTTTTCATTCAATATAATCTAGGGTATAAGGTGAGAGTTGAGATCTGACAGGATCCTCTAGCCTACATGTATGTTGTTAGCTTTTTTTTTCAAATTTTGGTTCATTTGTAGTTTTGGTGTTTAATGTGGGTTCCGGTCTGCTGAACTTAGCTAGTATACATGATTGTTTTGGTAGAGGAATTTGTTGCTGCATTGATTAGGACCATTGTTGTCCTTGAACTGTTTCGTACTCTTTAATCCGTTTGCAATAATTCTTTTTGACATATTCCGGGTTTAATTTTTTTCTCTATATTAATATACTTTATTTCATTCAATATTACCATGTCACAAAGGTAATTAGAGATGCTCTTCTATGAGCCTCTAGTACTGTCTGGAGGTCTTCCTCACTCTCAACCCATCCTTTCATCCAAGTCTTCTGGTCATCTACCTCAGGATCTTGGAGGCATCTTGGAACCCAGGCTGTATTGTCATCCATTATACCTAATCAATAAGAGCCAACATAGTAATGTATATCAGAGTTGTACATTTATCTTAAAATCTTAAATATTGTTGTACTAGCACAGGATTTTTAAAGGCACAGCTTGCTATAGTTAGGTAGTCAGTATAAAAGTTGGGAAAAGAATAGTTAGCTAACAATTTATATCAAAAACCAAGAATCTTCAATTTGCTTACTTTGTTTCAATTTTAAAAAGAGGCCTGACAGATAATAAATCCATTTTTTGCACCAAATTTTTTTTACAAGCCAATTTTACAAATGCGTCATTTAGGAATAGACTGTATCATACATGTGTATGTAAATTTCCATTGTAATTCTACCACAAAATAAGTTTCACAAAATTTATGATTTATAAGATTTACGATTTTAAATAAGAAGAAACCTAAAATTTGACAAAGATGTAATAAGCACACCTACATATTGTGCACCCCAAACATGCAAAATCTCATTAGCAAATCCTACCTGTATAGTTGAGCCATAATAAAAAAAGGCAATACCAAATGTAAAATTGTTTTGAGCTATGAAGTCCTTAGCATATATAATTGAGAGAACCAAAGATATAGCCTTCCCTAAACAAGAGACTGACATCAATCAAAATACAAAATTATACTTTTTTAATATACTATATAAACCAAATAAAAGACCCTCGTATGTTGATCAATATAAATCCAAATCTGATAGATCAACATTATGTAAATTAAGGTTTAGTGCTCATACCTTTATCTATTGAAAGCGGGCGATATCTAAAAATACCAAAGCAGAGTAGAGTATATGTCTTTGCTGCAACAGTGGAGACATTGGAGATGAACTACACTTCCTTTTAAAATGTTCATCCTATAACTAACAACGTGAGAGATAATAAATTAACCTCATTAAAAAAAAAGTCTATTGAACAACATATTACCTTCTTTATCATATAACTTGTTAAAATGAATGCTAGTTGGTGACAAACTCATTATTAAAAGGTACTTGATTTCTGTAATGATTTATATGCTTCTCTTTTATATAATTTTCCCATAATTATCCACTGTCACTTCTTCGTTGTATATATGTTATTGTAGTGGTATCCAGTCGTTCCGTCCCCAAACCCATTCAGCCTCAGGTAAATTCGGCCCCAAGTCAATCCACCCCCAAGTCAATCCAGCCCACGTCGATCCGGCTCAAGTCGATCCGACCCAATAATAAATTATAAGGAATAAACTATAAAGACTTTTAATTAGTATAAATCGAATTTGTAAAAGTATCAATAATGGATGACAACAGGTAAGTTTGAATATATTTGGAGTACCAGAAAGATGAAATATTTTAAGTCGATACGAAAATGGTTGTGATTGTATTTTTTTTCAGGTAACATCAGAGGCTTCTATAACACTTGTCTAAGAACTTCAAACAATTTTTTTTTTGTATGTATCAGCTTGGGGATCGGCTTGTACCGTTGTGTATGTAACTATTTGTTATTACACAGGATGAAAGACTTGTTAAATTAAGATTACATCAATTGAAAGAAATTGATAATTTAAAACTGCTGATTAATGTTGATGTCTGTTGATTGTCCTAAATTTTGTTATATTTTTTTTTAATATAATTATACCCAATAATCTAAAAAACTTGTAGTGAAACATTTTTTTTTAACATACACCTTTTACATTATAATAAATTCATTAACTTTACGAGTTACAATTAATATATATCTTTATTTTTATTCCTTATAAATATATTTTTTATTGGGCCTGACGTTGGGCCATATCGACGTGGGGACTGATCGACTTGAAAGCATTGTAGTTTGTCTTTAATTTGTTGTCATAACCATTTATTGTCAATGCCTAAGTCATTGTAAGTACTAAAAAAGTTATCTTATCTTATCTTATAATGATTTTCAAAAATATACTTTCTTTTACATTCTTCACTCAAGTTTTTTCAATTACACATGACCAGAGACATATGTGTATATATGTCTCTGACATGACTAAACACTCTGCCCTTTTCATATGATAATAATTTTCCCGTTTTAGTGTAAACTAGTACGGTACAGTAGTCTCAGATGATAGATCTAAATTTAATTTGTAAAGGTTTGTTTTTTCTGTTATGAATATCAAAAGTAAGGTGTATTATTATCATCTATTTTGTGTAGGTTTGGGGTAAGTGTTAATTACCTGTATTAGCTTGTATCTATGATATAAATATGTCTCTGTCTCCTAATTTTGACATGCTGTCCGAACTTCGTCTGTCTATTAACAATTATATACCTCCTTATTGAAGAGTTTAGTAAATATCGCCCGTTTTTGTCAGTTACATTCTTTTCGGTAATCTACTGAATTTTATCTCTGACGTATGACATGAGATCCCAAGTATCTAACGGAGGCCACCCACATGCGGGTACGCGCAGACACTGCCTATATTAATCCCTTTCCACTTTGCGGCCCATTTGATAGCAGACTTGTTATTGTACTGTTATGAAAGACAGTTGATGACCAAACTCGAAAAGGCCGTCTTAATTACATTTTAAAACTTATAAATTCAACAAACTTTCCGCCTTATAATCTAGAATTTCTAAATACACTTCCGAAATTAACCCAAAAGAACTTACCGGAAATAAATCATGATATATAAACGGTATAATAATTGTCCTTTCCTAGATTTTGATATTTGAGTTTTAAACGGGAAACTCCACATTAAGATATACGACAAAAGGGACGATTTTTCGCTCCGTATTGTTAATTTTCCATTGTTGGATGATGATGTTCCTTTGACACCATCTCACGGTATTCATATCATCACAACTCGTTCGATGTGCCCGTGTCTTTTGTGACGTTTTGTTTTTTAATGAACATACTCTATCTATGTATTACTGGTAAATTATAAAGTCAGGAATTTCGTTACCACAACATAATTAAAACCTTTAGTAAATTGTTCCATATATAAAGATTTGGTATTGAGTTTGGCTGTAGTTGCAGAAAACTTATTTCAAACGGGATTACATCGTAATTTTTACGGAGATGTTCTTTTCCGAGCCTAGAAATTTAGAAACGATCCTGGTAAACATATCGATCCTTTAAATAAACTTATTTTAAAAGGTTACCAGTATAACACTTTAATTAGATGTATGACTTTTTTTTAACATTGTTGGTTGTCAGTAAATTATAAATCAAACTAAATATTATTGTTAAATACATATGTACATGCATGGCTCTACAATCTGTCGATACCTGTATCGTGGCATTACAAAAGGTCACATTTTTCTTAGACTGTTTATGACGTCTTTACACTTAAGGTAGCACAATACAAAGATTTTATAACTCCAACTCCCAAGTTTTAAAATGCTGTAACTTTCTTAATAATGCTTGAAAATTTATAAAAGTAGTAGTTCTGGATAGCTAACAGATTACTCTTTCAAATAAAAGCAATGTTATTATTATGCAACAATTATGTAACCAATTATAATGTTAACTGTGTCTAAAATATTTTTCACCAAATTTCCACTTTCAAATGAAATTAGCTTCTGCATAGGTATCCCTAGAGGGTTGATTTTGTTATATGTTGTTCCTATGGCCATTATCTACAAAAGGGTGTCTCAGATTTCAGATAGAATGTATAGAACACATTTTACACCTAATTGAACATTATCTTCTTTTATGTGGTTAGGATGTTTACACTAATTAGAGATTTATGAGAGAATGGAACACCATAGAGACAATCTGAGACACCCTTTTGAAGCCCATGATGTGTTGATTAAGATTTCGTTAAATGTTTTAGTATAGTTAAAGAGATGATAGAGCTAAATTCATTCAAGTGAACTTACCAAGATTTTGCCACTAATTACATAATAATTGATTACACAATGATTGCATAATAAAATTATTGCATTCATTTAAAAGATTAATCTTTTATCTATCTATATATACCTCTTTTATTATTTTCTATGCATTCATAAGAAAGTTACAGCATTTCAAAGGTTAGTGATTGGAAGTAAAAAAATCTTTGTATTGTGCTACCTTAATCCATTTGGTGTTAGATGTTTACTGATTGATAATTTCGTCTTACATGCATGATTTTTTTCTATTAGTTGTTTTGAAATGGCTTTGAACTAGATGTTAGTAACTGCTAGTGCTCTCAGATCTGTATTTAGTGTATGTTTGGTGTTTGGGTGTACAAATACCCGTCCTAGTACATTTTGTGTTTCTGTTAGTTGTATTTTATTTGTATCCATCTGATGAGTTAAGCTTTTTTCAACTGATATTTTTAGTTTTTTCTTATATTGTACTGTTACATACCTGTCCAGGTTTAGGGGATGGTTGGCGCCTTTCAACTAGTTTAACCATGCAAAATCCTGTATGTGCATGTCCAAAGTTAGGAACCGTCTGTAATTCAGGGGTTTAAATGGTCCGCCCTTATACAAGTTATTAAATATAAATTTGAGACGTCTGATTTGGCTATATTGTTTGTTTTTGCAAACTAGGATATTCAAAATCATAGGTCGAAAACGAATTGATAATGGCAAATCATCAAAAATGAACAAAAAACGACCAGCAGATAAACAACAGTCTACAAAAATGAACATAAAAAGTATATACAGTCTGCCTTATGAAATGAGCATGTGAGTTGTGGTAGATCTGAATTTTTATCAGATTAATATATATGAACGAAAGTCCTTACTGTACACGCAATGCAAGTTTATTGATGCCTCGTTCACACGGACATTTAATTCGAATTGAATGCGAATCGAATTCGTTTATCACGTTCACACACTCTTCTTTTTTTAATTCGAATTGATTCGAATTAACTGATTCGAATTAGTCAATTCGCATTAGAAATACGTTTTTGTTAATACGAATCAAAAGCTAACGTCGTTTGGACAGTTAAGCGAATTTGACGCGCATTGCAATTCGAATTAGAACTGACGTTAGGACGTAAAACGTTTCGAATGCGAATTAAACTAATTCGAATTAGTTAATGCGAATCGAATTCGAATTACGTGTGAACTCAGCATAAGATCTGAGATTAATTGTCATAATTATAAACTTGTTCGGAATTAATGTAGATCTAGTGAACACATGTTAAAACTACAAATTAATAAAAGGGCAACACACTTTGACATTCGATTATAATGTTATAAAAGATTGAACCTTATTTTAAAGCGCAACTCGTTTTTCTTTAATCTATCAAATCTGATGTTAAAAAACTTCTCATTTTTATTTTTTATTTTCTTGAATGCTTGATTAGTCTAGACACTGACAAAACGTAAAAACACCTGCCAAAGTCATGATTTCTTATGCAACTAGTATCAACACTTGTTTTAAGATTTAAAGACTTTTAGTGTGTTTACAACATTTCTATAAATGTCTTATACAATTGCTAACGTAAAGCTTTGTGTTGACATTTGATGAAAATCTAATAAATTTATCTATCTATTTCAAATACCGAGACTGCTTCACCTTAGCCTTTATTATAATGTATATTTGATCGAGCTCTAACCATGCATTTCAAAGATAAAAGGGGTAAGAAGACCGTAACTTAAAAAGAACTCTAATGTAGTAACTTTCAGCTTTTGCCTTTAGATTCAATAACAAGTAGATTAATAATGTTAGAATTGTGTTTTTGACCACATGCTTTCCAAACAAAACTGAAAATTTCGAATGTAATTTAAGGGAGGTTATGATCAAAGAAAAAACCACATTTTCCGCGTATGAAAAGATCAATTTGACATGAATTTGAAACCCTGAACTTGCTTCGACTTACTGTTGTAAGTCAATACAATATCATAAAAAATGTTATAAGTAATAATCTAATCTGAATTGTATAACATTTAATATTCATCCATAAATAACGAATGCGGATAACAAATATAAACTTAAGTTCTCTCTTCCAGGAAATACAATTAAATGTCATGTAACCCTGTCGACGCAGTTCTGGTATCTGTTGTAGTTACACCACTGTCTTGGAATTGGTCGATACGATTGGACCGCTTTAATTTACAGGTTATCTTTAGACTGTTCCTTATTTCTTCAATGCGCAAGGTGTACACAACAGGATCCATCAGAGGTTTAAATCCACATACAACACCGGAAACAAACTTTATAAGCTGGAATCCATCAAATCCACAACATATAATGACAAGTGTCGCAAATTTTGGTAAAACTAGAAGGATGGTCAGACAGATGAACAGTCCCATTGTTATGACATTATGTCTAAGTCTTTTTTCGGACAATTTCCTTTTGCCTACTAAGGCCACCATACGTTTGTGGTTTCGGAGCAGACGAGAGACTGTCATGCCATACACAATTATGACCAAGATAAATGTACTGAGCAAGGGAATATAAGTAAAACAAGAAGCACGAATCCAGTTTTCTCCGAAAAATATATCTTCATTGCAGTCGAATGAGGTAACATCAGCACAGCTATAGAATACAATGAAAATATAGATCATGATTATAATATGCCAAACGGGAACCAGTCTCCATGATGTAAATCGTTTGATGTTGTCATTCATTGTCGTAAAGGTTGAGCTGTACTGAAAGATACACAAAACAAGCGTATGGAAGGTGGAACAAAGCTGCATGGCTTTCAAAAGAGCCATTCCTGCCACGCAGCCTCCATCGAAAGTTAACTCCTCATTGTAGTCACACGCTAAAACTATTGCAGAAATAAATATCATGCATACACTTAATCCAGTAGAACTTATACTTAAACCAAGAATTAACACCAAGAACGGGTTCTTTTGAAGTTTTGAATTCGTCGCAATTAATATGATTGATATGCTATTGAATATCAAGGCAAATATTCCGTTCCATCCCCAAATAATGAATTGAAGCTTAACTGGTAGGTACACTTCTTCAGAACACTGGTATCTTTGATATACGGTTCTATTATTCATTGTATAATTGCTTGAATCTTATCTTTGTATAATAAAGTGGCTGAAAACTGTATATAGTTATAACGTCAGTTTCTTTAGAAAGAATAGATTAACACAAAAATAAATTTCTGAATAATTTTATCTAAACATACTATCCACATTGATCTGTGTCCACAAAAGTTTTATCTAAACATATTCTTAATTTACACAAAAGTCATAACCACTTTAACCTCAGTCCACTATAGTCACACAATGAAGAAATTTCTTCAAAATATCACTGCTATCACAAAATCCATTTTATAGTAACTAAAGAAAACCACTCGGACACTCATTCTGTGAAATTGTTTTTATATACATGTAACAGCATTTTATATGTCCTTAATTGTAATAATGCTGTTAATCGTGTGTTATAAATTTCCTTATTCATTAATTTTTTTTCTGATTTATCAATTATTGAATAAAAATATTGTGTAAGCTAAGTGGCAATTTGTCAATCTTCATTGTTTGGTGTGAAATACATTCAAAGTGTTAAATGCAGCTTAATGGGAAAACAACTCTATTGTGTTGATGAGCATGCGACACTTATTGCATATATTTCATAAATCCACGCTTTTAGTAACCATAGCTATAATTTACGTATTTGATTATCAAAACGTTTGTTTCTAGAATTCCATCCAAAAGTTGTTTCATATCTCTTTATTTAGACACACGTCCATTTACGGACTTCTGAAAAATTCATAACAATACAGTACAAGTATACCTAAACATAAATCTCACATAATGGAACCCTACATGACCGCTCCAGAAAATATTGTAAACGTGTGACGTCAAGCACCACAAGTAACGTGCTAATTAGTTGTTTGTTTATGTTATAAACCAGTTTTAGAATCTTGAAAAGACTCGCGAAAAACAAGGCAACAACTTTCAATAACCTCTTTGATTGAAAACCATACATTTGTTTATGGAGAAAACGTGTCATCTCTTCACGTGTCCATGCTTTTTTATACTTACTTACTTTGGGGTGATTGAACTTGACACATTTTGCAATTGATGATAAGAAAAAAAAATGATCTGATGGAGTCAATGAAAAAGTTGAACACACCACGTTTGCAATTGAAAATACGACAACAGCTCCGTATTCAACCATGACTAAAACGCAATACACATTTTTATGTTTTAAATACCAACTGTTTCCTATAAGTGCTTTGATATTCCTTTAACATACAACAGGGGCCTGTTTATCGAAACTATCCTAAGTTCCGTCCTAATAATTTCTAAGGACATAATTTAGGATAAAGTTAGGACCGACTTACGACAATATGAAAAAAGCATGCACAAAGATACTAGAATGAAGTTGATGATCTCAAGACACCAAATAAGTTGTCCTAAAGTTGGGACGAAAATTGTGATATATCCTAAGTTAAGAGAGCTTCGAGAACACGACTTATGACAAAGACTTGTCATAAGATAGCCTTAGGACACGCCCTAATCCTAAGATAGATTCGAGAACACCACCCTAGGATTACAGATTAAAGTACCTAAATGAGTGAGCGATGATATCATATCACTTTATTAGTACATCATCATCATTTATCAGTATCGTTACAAAATAACTTAAGACTTTTTTTTTCATTATTTTTTCTTTTTAGTGAAGAATCGTCATTTCTGTGTAAAACATTTTTTAAGCGTAATCTTGGTTGTTTGTTTTTTCTAATGTATATATCTGGTGTACAAAAAATATTAACACCTTATGTTTGTGGCATAACATCGCGGAAAATGTTGTTTGAGCTGTATATTTTATATACATGTATATATTTAACGAGTCTAAATTGAAAACTACGTTCAAACCTATGATTGCGTTGGATAAAAACCGCAATTTTTATACGTGTGCATGTAAAACAAATTTCGTTGTAGAAGGGCCTTAAAACAGCACAAACAACATTTTCCAAAAGACCAAAAAAGTGAAAAAGTATATTTAAAAAAACGCATTTGACTAACAGGTCGAACAACTGATGTTCTTTAACCCTGCTGACTGCCATTGGCGATTGCCAAATAAAATTGATCATAAGATGTAACAAAATGGATCTTAATATGAATTTAATACTAAACAGAAAAAAAATTAACTTGTGGCCACGATGTTATGCCACAAAAGGCCACAAACATACGGTGTCAATATTTTTTTAGTACACCAGATCCGGATTCCGACAATAAATGTCTCTTTAGTGATGTTAGGGATCTTAACGGTATTTGGAAGGCCATATAAAAAGTACCCTCATTTTAAGAAAAATTACTCAATTTTTTTAGATAAACTCTTGAATTTTAAGAGTCAATATATGATGAACGGATCATATAAACCGGAGGGAAAATATGATACAAGTTTAAACGAAAAAATATATATACCAGTCTAAATTGAAAACTACGTTTAAACCTATGATTGCGTTGGATAAAAACCGCAATTTTTATACGTGTGCATGTAAAACAAATTTCGTTGTAGAAGGGTCTAAAAACAGCACAAACAACATTTTCCAAAAGACCAAAAAAGTGAAAAAGTATATTTAAACAAAACGCATTTGACTAACATTATATATATATATAATATAATTCGTCTAAACATCAACCCAACAACGTTAGATCTTTTTGTTCTTCCCTCAATGGGATTCGAACTCATGCTACTGAGATATCGAGGCACCAAATCGCCTTGCACTATGCCCGACTCGCTAGATCACTCGACCACCTAGGCTTCACACAAAAAAAGCTTTCGGTGGCCTGGTGTTACCTTTCCTCGTCAGTTTTAATCTAGCGTCGTAAGACAGTGCATGATATATAAGGCATGAAGATGGAACTGTCACAGATCAGCTGAATTATCTATTGTAAAGGATCCTACAAATTAATGTAAGATGCAGTCACAGAAATAACTATGTTATAAGTACGTCTGAACCAGTGACGACTCTACAATTAACAAATGTTATCCATCGGATCACCAGCAGTGTTGGTGATATAAGACTGAAAATACATCTGTATATAATCGTCTAAGTAATCTCAATATCAACACGAAAAAGATAAATCTGATAATTCACGGTAGCCAATACTTGTTCTTCCCTCGCCGGTATTCCTACTTGTGCTATTAATGGGATATCGAGACAATACCGCCTGCTCTGTGTCCAGCGCTCCAGACCAATCGGCCACCTATTAGAGTAAGACTGAACTTATATTCAGCTTTTTGTGGTCTAAAGTTACCTTTCCTCGTCAGTAGAATCTAGAGTTGTAACAAAGTTCATGATATAACATGTATAATATGTTTAGAATTAGAAATTACTAAAAGAAGCATTCAATACTCATGATTACATTTTTTCGCTATGATCACGAAAACTTTAAGGTGTCAGATCACCAATTACTCCCTCCAATTTAAAAATATGTTAAACTTATATAACTGTCATGCAACAGGGAGGTTAAGCTATCTACAAAACAAGATTTAACCTACCATTTTCCTCAGAAAATGCCAGTTTCAAGTCAGGAATATGTTACTATATGTCTCAACTCGTCTCGCTTGGTTTTATCTAATGTTTGTAATTATATTGTACACCTGTACATGTCTTAGGTTATGAATAACATTTTGAATCTTAAAGAAAGGTTTGTTTTTCGTGGTCTTCGAATTTTTTTTTTGAAAGACACAAACGCCGTCATTTGATCAGAAAACTTACGTATGGTGAATTATTCCCTGTTGTTGAATTTTAAACTAATTGAGAACAAATTAGTATTCTGGATAAGAAATGCATAGCAGAAGACGCGAGTCATTCTGGTTGGTACCTTTTAATTTGATTTATGAATTTAACACAAAGGATAACTATTTTGTAATTTCTTAATGACGATTTCAACTTTTTCAAAAATCCGTAAATTAAAAATCTAAAGAGTGTAAACAGAAAAAGGTAAAAACGACATATTGTAAACGTAAATTGTCATTAATGGTCCAACATTAAATTCTATTTTTTCTATTTCTCACCTAGAAACAAAACAATTTCAAAGTTTTCCAACAGTAAAGTACCGTAACTCTTGAACGGACACATGAACACGTCGAACATCGGATTTACCTGTCTCGAATAAAAATTCTTTTTAACTTTCAATTAATTTCAAAAAGCATTAATTTATTCTTTATTCATTCAGACGAGGACTGTTATATGCCACCGACTCTGTTGACATAGGCTTTAATAAATCCATACATACATGGTTATTTAAATATTTTAGATGATGAAGTTGTTTTTCTTTTTATGCGAAAAATGCTCTGCATGTGATTTCCATATGCTATAAAATATATAAATAATATTATCACATAACGTTCAAAGTTTTAAGAGAGACCTATACGATAATGATAACATTACTCTGATGTTTCATTCGAATTCCAAAATTTCGATTAGCAGATAAAAATAACTTAAAAATAAGGTGTTGTTTCTTTTCCTAATAAAATGCAATAAGCATTGCTGCAAATGCTTTCCGTGACAACATACAACATTGCGTTCGTGGTAATAATGTTTTGAACAAACAATCGTTATGTTTGATTTATATCGTTTGTTTCCCAGTTTAAGCATTAAAAACTGTTTGTAAAAATCGAATACTTCATTTTGATTTTACCCACGTTTTAAGTATAGAGGGCTTCCGACCACATTCCGTGCGATAACTTGAGAACTTTTGATTCATTCCGTTTCAAGTTTTAATATTTTATTTTCTCGTGACAAAATGGAGGCCAAGAAATGTTTTAATGATTTCTCCTTTGGAGTTATGGCCATTGATTGCCTTTTTCAGTGACACTAATAAATGTCAGAAATTTCCGATTTGTTTCAATTTAAAAAAAAGTTATTGTTTGAAGTGTTAGTAACTTCCACATTGGTGTACATTTACGTTTAAGTATTTTTTTTATGATTTATTTTCAGTGCTGATGAACTCTTTCTGATTTTATTCAATTAAAAAAAAACAACCTTTATTTCTCATTACGAAAAAAAAAAATTTGACCCTGATACAATTAATTATTTATAAAATAACTTTATAACGACCATGTTTAAACTGGTATCTTATTCAAACGATTTTTCCCAACTTTTAATTTCCATTAGATTTACGAGTACATATTTATAGCATAGATATACTAGCCATATCTATGTCCACAGAAAGTGAGATGTTGAGTACTTTGTGTCAATTAGAGTTATCCTTCTTACCTAATGAAAAGTAAACTTAACAAAAACACCGAACTTCGAGAAAAATTCACAGAACGTCCGTTATCAAATGGCTTAATCAAAAACCCAAACACATCAAATGAATGGATAACATCTACCATATTCCTGATTTGGTACACATATACATGCATTTTCTTATACAGAAAATGGCGTAAACCTGATTTGATAGCTAGCTAAAACTCCCCCTTGAATGATAGTCGCACACAATTCCATTACCGGTATATTGACAACGATGTGTGAACAAAACAAGCAGACATAATAGGTAAACATGTCTAATTTGGGATACAGCAGTCAACATTATGTTATAATCTTAACCACTATAAAATACGTTGGTGTATATGACGCAATCCAACGTCAAAACAAACTCATTACAACAGAAAAAGGAGAGGTAAAAATACAATCATCCACAATAAACAAGGAGACTCTTTCATCATCACCGAATTCTTCCAAGGACAAAAACATTAAGATGTGACCAACAGAACCACTTGATGATACTCCTGGCTTCGGACTATATTGTTGACAATCCATACGTACTCTATAAAAGAAAATCAGCAGTGATTTGTCTTTTCTTTAAAATGTATACATGCAGATGTCCGATATCCATTTTTGGTGTCGACCCACGTGATATTGTAGTTAGGCAGACTTTCATGCAAAAAAATGTAAACGCCATTTTAATCAAAATACTAGTACATTAACTTAATTGGCAAAAACACATTTAAAATAAATGTTTAAGACCGATAACAGGTGTATAGATAGTACTAATATTGGCTGACATTCTAGACTGAAAAGCTACAAAATAATATATCATATAATAAAACTATTTATGATGTTAGAAATTCCGGTATGAAAGACACAAACATTTTAGCAATAAAATCAATGCTGCGCTGTATTTCAAGATAAGAGACACATATCACGAAAGGAACAATAAAAATTTCATAAGCAACATGACAAAAAAAAAAAAAAACCCAACGAAAAATGACGGAAAAAAAAGACGACTAGTTTATAAAGCTCTTCATTGAAAATAAAGACCGAGCAACACGAACCCTTCTTACCTTTTCCAGTAGAGTAAAAAAGCCTGCTGCACATGTGATAACTGTTGTGGTACTCATTGTAGGTGATAAGGATCATTCGGTAATTATATATGCTGATTTGATGTTCTTTATTGACATATCTGTTTGTTCTTATAATGATTAAGATTGTAAATATAACACAAAGTTGACTGCTGTTCCCCTGTTTTAAACATTTCTACCTAGTAAGTCTGTTTGTTTTGTTGACACATCGTTGTCAATATCATGGAATTTTATTCGACTATATAACAAGTGAGAGGTTTAATAAGCTATAAAACCAGATTTAATCCACTATTTTCTACATTAAAAAAATGTCTGTACTAAGTCGGGAATATGACAGTTGATATCAATTCGTTTGATGTGTTTGAGCCTTTGATATTGTCATTTTCTTAGAGAGTTTCCGTTTAGAAGTATCCTTGGAGTTCGGTATTATTGTTATTTTTCTTTTTTGTAAAAGTGTAAAACAAAATAACGATGGTCTATTTGTATTAAACAAACTAAGCACTAAATTCACAAAAGATTTTTCCTGGAAATTTGATTTTAGACTTCCTTCTTGCATTACTCATGTTACTATGAACAGAATTATATTATTTATTTTTAAAAGACTAAACAATATATATACATTATGATACTGTCTTTTATATATCTCGCTATTGATCAAAGATGTAACATGCATAGTAATTGACATGTCTCATTACTGGATAGTACGTGTTTCCATCATATTTTTCTTTTGTACATTGGAAGTGGTATAGAATGTAATGTTACATCAAGAGACACAATTTTACCACTTTAATTGTTTGTTGTTTGCCTTTTATTCAGTGACAAATTTTTCATGCATATTCACGACGAGTGGAAATTGAAAATCGATATTCATTGCACAGAAGTCCACGTTTTGGGGTTTTGAAAATTTCCATATAAAGTTCCAATTAAAATTCTGCATAAACAATTGTGTCATAGTTAACTCGTCATATTTAACTCAGCTGTTGCTATGTCCTATTTTAAATTTTATTTAAATACGCAGAATATCTATAAATAGACATACATTGCTATCCTTTTCTATTTGATGTAAACATCGTCACATGTCTTATGTTTACGTCTTAACAATTGTTTTGAAGATATTTGATTTTCATTTCCATATAAAATAAGATAACTTTTATTTTTGTTATCAGATATTCAACTGGTAGATAACCAAATTTAGGGTAAGTACACAAGATACTAATTAATTAGCATTCCGTCCCCAGATTTTGTGATATATTTTTACTAAATAATTTTTTATTCTGTATATTAGTATTCCACAAAGTTTAACGAGGTAAATTATATATTTTTTTTATTTTTCCTTCACGCCCTAAATCGTTATGAATAAAATTAACGGTACCAATTTTCTTGCACCAGATGCGAATTTCGACAATACATGTCTCTTCAGTGATGCTCGTGGCCAAAATATTTGAAATCCAAAGCTTATATAAAAGATGAAGAGCTATAATCCAAAAGAAAATATGCCATTGAATGATAGGCAAAACGCAATAAAATAGACATATGTATTAGAGAAACTCATATCAAAGATAACAGGATTAAATTTTGCATTTACGCCAGACGCGCGTTAAATTTCTTGTATTACTTTTTGAAATAAAAAAATCCATCTTGTCTATTACTCAGTGCATAACCCAGAAAAGACCAACACCGAAACGTCAAATTCATCTCGAGCTGCATTTATTTTTTCCAAGTCGGACAACTGTTAGCCGAATTATTCGAGAACAACTATAATTCAAACTTGGCATGGAAATACTGATCAATAGTAACTTTCCGCAACATAACGATAAACATTATGTAAAGTTTTTATATCCAATTAAAGTCCTCAACATGTGTTTGGTAGGTAAGAATGTGACTTTTAAAATTAATGAAACGGAGACATAAATATGTTCCTATGTTTTATATCAATTTAACCAAATGCAGAAATGACCACTGCAGAACAGGTCAAATGTATTACATCCATATTATTTCCAATTCTGTTAGAAAGATTTCTTTTTGGCATTCACACCACATCTTTTTGTCTGATATTAAGAGATTTTATGATTTGGTTTAGATATCTTATGATTTCTTAAAGAAATATAGATTCTTACATTGATACCAGTGGATTATCAGATTTATCCAATCGAGATAGTTAAATTATCAATTTTAAAGTCCGAGTCTCGGCGAGGACTTTAAAATTTATAATTTAACTATCGGGATTGGATAAATCCGATAATCCACGAGTAACTATGTAAGCATCTGTTTCTCTAATGATTTAAAAAAAAAATAATCTTTTTTTGTTAAACGAAAACCCCCTTCGAGTGCCTTTCAAATTCCACGAAGTTGTCAATTTCATTAACACCTGTTAGCATATTTTAATTCACCCAGTTAGCTAAAAAGGTTATGACCCTTAAAATCATCTCTCTTTTGAGATCACCGGCAACCACACTTAATTAATTTTTTTTATACAATGGTTCGGAAAGGGATAAATTTCCATAGAAGTAGAGAAACATGAATATATTATACGGAAACCCTAAATTTTGCTATTTTGTACATTAGCGAGCGTCATATTACTGTGTTAAATTTAACTTGACCATATATTTAGGAATTCAACAATGGTCTTCCATAAGAAATATTTTGTTGAATCATGCTCAAAGAAATGTCATTCTACCCGGACAGTATTTTTATTTGCCGTCTGCTTAGTGGCGGATCCAAAGGAGGGGGGGGGGTCCGGGGATTGGAACCACCCTTTTTTTTGGCCGATCAATGCATTTGAATGGTAGCATATAGTTGGAACCCCCCTTTTTACTCTGTGTTGGGAACCCCTCCTTTTTAAAATGGCTGGATCCGCCACTGCTGCTTATCGAAAAACAGCAAATATAACTATTAATGACGTTTCGTCTACGATAAGATACCGAGACTCGAATCAGAACAGTTTGAAAGCCAGATCAAATACAAAATCGATGCAATGGTAGGAAAAACTCATTAAAGATATAAGGCTTATGTTTTTGTGACAAAAGGCGCGCGTTTCGTCAACATATGACCCACAATTGACGCTCAAAAACGAAGTTGAAGAGCAATAACCCAAAATTTTCAAAAAGTTGGATCAAATATGTGACCAGCCACAACATATCCAGGCTTATGGAGGTAGAACGTCAATGTGAGAAAAACGCCGTTAACTATATGACTAGCCATTTCCAGGCTTAGGAGGGTACATTGTCTAAACTATGATTTTTGTATATTTATCTAGAATAGTCCGAAACAAAACTCTCTGTCATTTTATTATGACATATTTGTTGTAATAGCAATGAAACGAGTCATTTCGAATACCGGTATGAAAATGAGACTGTTTTATGACGACTTTTATTTATTGAAGGCACTAATTTATAAAACACAAAATTATTGTATTAATTGGCTTTTAGTGATGTTCAATAGCGTATTTGAATAAAATTTCAAAGACTTAAATTTACTCCAATGCAAACAATTCTTAGCTCTATTTTAGAAAATGTAATTTAAACTTGTTGAAATGAAGTTAGTTTAAAATTTGTCAAAATAAGCATTAAGAATTCCTTTTTTTAATTTAGATTTATTATGCATGTCTCTATACATAGTATGCGACGCGTAACAGTTTATAAGTAGGTGTTATCTTAAATGCATTTGATACGGTGCATTAATCATGGATATATTCAGACTTCGTTTATGAAAGGAAATCTATAGAGCAGAAATTTGAGGCCAAAGACGCTAAAATTGTTTATAACATTAAACATTTCAGCATCGACGGTAAAGGAATCTGTAAGGTATTTATCTTCTCATTTTAATTATTTTGATTTGGAATTTTTTTTTGTATCAATTTAAAATGCAGATTCAAATATTTTTCACCTCAAACGATAAAGTAAAACTTCTTCAAACTTATATATGATGTACAGTTCGGCGTCCGCAAAAAGAAGCGAAGGAAAGTGTTTATTCTTCTTCACAAATACGTATTTCATTGAATCTCGATATTTATCATGTTTATAATTTTTCTAACAATGACGTTCTACCTCCATAAGCCTGCAAATGTCATGGCGGGTCACAATTATATCTAAGACAATCATTACCTTGGGGAGAAAAAAACTTATGTGTTTTCTAGTAATGTAATGTTCAATAACAGTAAGTTTACATAAAATAAAAATATCAAAGAAAGTTCATATTAACACAAAAGTGTTGAATACTAGACTGGTGACACACTCGAGAACGAAACGACTATCCGCCGTGGTATCAACCCAGTGGTTGTAAAACCTTATCAAATTTATAAGGCTTATAACTTGTTGCGCCAGACTCGCGATTCGTCTTCACTAAACTCACACGTTCCGGTCTAATTAATATAGTTTGGAGCCCAATACGTTGTTGAAGAGCAACTTATCTGAAAATTCAGAAAAGTTGTACGAAACGGGACTAAGGTAATAAATGCCTTGTGGAAGAAAACCTTAGTGTTTTACAAATAATTAAGCATTTCATAAATAGTACATTTACAGATAATAAACATACCAATGGTATTTCTTGTGAACACAAACGGTCTGACTTCTTGGTTGTTTATAAATACTCTCGTAAACTAAACGTCCACCTGCAATGGCAGCGACCCAGTGGTTGTAAAAATTCATCAAATAGTATGAAATTCAAAACAGTGTAGCTGTGGCCATTGATTGACACATTAAAATCATTCATTGACTCGGACAATTTAGGTGAACGTTTGTATGTAACGACCAATGCTCACTATGTACTTTTTTAAGACACTTAAACTATGGGGTCACCAAAGGTTCTTAACACCTAAATAAAGTAATTCGAAAAATTAATCAGAAATAACACGATATTTTGATTTATATCAATTATATAAATCAAAACACAAAGGTTATTCCTGATTAATTTTTCGAATTATTTTATAATTAAAGGCGTTAAGAAACCTTTGGTGACCCCACAGTTTAAATGTCTATCGTAGGTACGTCATGAACAGTGGTTGTTACAGACAAACGTTCACGTAAATTGTCCCAGTCAATGGATGATTTTGATGGGTCAATCAATGGCCACAGCTACACTGTTTTGAATTTCATACTATACCAGGCTTATAAATTGTTACACCAGACGATTGTTTCGTCTGCATAAAACTCACCATCGACGCTTGATTCAAAACGTTGAACAATAAAACCCGAATATTCCGAAAACTTTCGCAAAATAGGAATAAGACAATCTATGCATTAAAAAAGAAAAACACTCCTGTTTCGAAAATAAAAATCATAAACAACTTTTGTACAGAAAATGAGTGTATCGATCATATTTAATGTCAACTCAAAAGTTCTTACTCTGTACTGGTGTTACCCTCGGACACCTGTTAAGGGCATACGATACAGTTTTGATCTTGTATTTACATTTTGATAAAAATTTCCATATAGACTTTTTTTTACCTGATTGATCAAATATGTGATAAAAAATATACCTTCATGTGCTATTTTGGGAGTAAAATGAGGTCGAAATTTTGTATATTTGCTCAAAATTCGGATTTGTGGCCGTATTTTCCTTTTCGGAAGAAAGACATAACTTTTTTTGTTTTAAAAGATAAACACAAATTGGTTTTTGGTAAATAATTTGTAATTTCTGTATTTTATAAGTGTCTTAAAAAGTCATACATTTTTTATTCTGAAATAACTGATATTTATCAATTGTTCATGAATCACGGTAGAAAAAATATCATTTTTTGCTGTATATTTATCAAATTTAAACAAATTGCACTAGTTTACGTTTTCATGAAAATTGGCACACATAATCTTCTCACGTAATCAAACCAAAATGGCATTTTAAAAAAGAGGGGTACATGAACTCGTTTTAAAGTTAAATAAGTTTGAATGATAAAAATTAGTCGATAACTGAATCTTTTCCCGATAAGTCATAGTTTGACATCGCGAAAATAACAATTTACGTTAGAAACGTCATTGCCTCCCCTGTATCTGTATCGTAATTAATTAGATTGGATGAACTGTGGGTTAATTGACAAAAACCGGCGATAAGTCAAAGGTATTTGAACGGAAACGTTTTTTTAACCATTGTCAGATAGGGAGTCCATTTTAGGCTTCAATGTTGGAACATTACCAAAGTTGAAAAGAAAATGAACTTTTTTTCATCGGCGTACAATCGTATATAAAAGACATTTAGATAATTATCTTTGATTTCCTTATTTAAAGGATTATTAGCCGTCAAATACAGATGACCTCAGAAAACTTCCATCTGTCATATAACCTGATATAAACATAGCTATATATAATAAATAAAATTAAATTTCAAAATGCTACATTCCTCCATGATTATCACAAAGATGTGAACCGGTTGGAGAAAAATGTAGAGAATTAAAGGTCTTTAAGAACATTTTGAAATTTAATTTTATTGATATCTCTACTAGTGTGGACACATAATTCAATTATTAGTATATATATACCAAACTCGTGCAATTGGATTTTTCTAGGTCTGTTTGATTTCATATCATAGATTACTAGGTTATTTTAATCATCGTTTTAACTGTATAAAAATGTGTTTTGTGGATCGAATCAGTCAATCAATGGTATACTCTTGTTTCACTTTCAATGTTGACCATCTTTTCCTTTTGATAATTGAACAAGCCTTATTAATGCATAACCCAACTCTAGCTTATGCGTTAAATAGGAGGTAACACGAATATGAATGGGGTCGAATTATTCACTTGCAAGTGAGTAATTCATCAGCGATGTTTCTTAGTTCACTTTGACAAAATTGAACAAACTGGCTTCTGAAAGCGAATTATTATTTCATTTCGATAATGGTTGAGGAAAAAACATTATATTCTATTTTTTCTCATATCTTGTAGCTAATGCTCTTTTAAGAATAAAAAAGGACAATAAAGGTACAAAGATTTCACAGACAAGCAACAAATATACTTTTTTTGGGACTAATTAACATATAAAAAGAAAGAACGTTTATATTATGCATAGTTATAGCAAGAAGAACGTAAATAACTCGTGATTTTCACCAACCCGTAAGATTGTCACAGAGGTGAAATTCTTAAAGCCGAAGGAGTGTCTGTTTTACTGTGATGGGTTTAAAATAGAATATCAGTAAAAAATATGCACGTCAATGGCACGTATAGGAATCATTTAGTTGAGTTTCGTCTTTTTCACGTTAAATAACCATTGCAACACACATGTGATTTCTGCAATTCAAGATGTATAGCCGTAATTAATAAACCGTTTCTATTCAGAGGCAGCCATTTATACGTGCTCCATCATTGGGAGTTTTACTTTTTCGGTGCCATACTTCCTCTCGATCTAATAAGATTTAAATCTAAATTTTAAATCAGTTATCGGTTGTGCTCAGGCACCATGTCCGTTATACTACTTCGTCAATTATTATTATTATTTGGTTTTTAATTGGATTATCGATCTTCCCAAGTGATTGATTTACCCATAATCCTCCTTTTACCGTCGACATTTGGCAAAAGAAGACGCTTTTTTGAGCAAGAAGAAAATCTGCACAAATCTGACACATAAGTTGTTAAAAACGTTATTTATTTTTAAAGTATGTCAAACAATTTTGTTCATGGAATTGATTATCGTTTAATTTGACTCGATTGATACAATTGTCGAAGCGCCAGGGCGAAACAAAAAAGTTTCATGCAGCAGACGGCATGGCATGGTTTTGAAAATTTTGACTTTTTGAATAAGTTTATATCTAGCAGAAGTTTAATTTTTTAAACATTATATCGGATAGATACAGTGAACACATCAAATATTGGAGATAGCAGAATTCCAATATTATTTGTTTGAGGTGGATGCAAATCTATTTTTTTTTATCGATCGGCCACAGCAGAATCGGGCAATTGTCTTTCTTTTACATTGTCTTATATCATATGTTATCTGTCATATAATCAAATATTTACATAAGTTAACATATTGTGTCTTTTTCAGTTTAAAATGCTTAGAGCTTCTAAAAGAAAAAGGGTGGTGCCCAAGGGAAGAGGAGATAGCGTGGCTCCGGCCGCTAAGAGAAGTGTCTCGCGTCGAAAAGTTGGAGATGTCAATGAAATCAGATCAACAGGGAGTCCAGTGGCAACCAATACACTAGATACAGAAGTGATGACTATGGCTCCGGTCCCAACAACCGCTACTGAACCCATTACGGTCCCAACAACCGCTACTGAACCCATTACACATTCAGGTAATTGTCCAGTATTTCAAAACCCAATTCCTTGCATTAAGGCCAGTGATGACCTTGCTAGAAATGTCACTGTTAGCTTGAGGCAAAAAATTATTGCTGGAGAGTATATTGACCTGGCCTTACTGTTAGTAAATTCACAAGCCTCTGCAGGGGATAAACAAAAAGTAGTTATTTCGCAGGGAGAAATTTTGCTACAACCACGGCAGCAACAGCAAAAAATTGACTCCATCGATACCTGGACAGACGCATATTTAGTGTATATAAGTATTTATTGTACTGCTCACCCGCATGTATTTCAAGAATTACTGAAGTACATGCATAGTATTCGGTTAGGTGCTAAGCGGTGCGCACTAGGGTGGAAATCGTATGACGAACAATTCCGCCTCAGAATGTCACAGGATCCAGCAGGGTCTTGGGCTGTGGTTGACCCTGAGCTATGGCTGCTTTATATGTATCCTCCGTCTTCTAATAGTAATGCGCCAGTAAGCACGGGGCGCTTTAAATGTTACGCATTCAATTACCAGGGCAATTGCGTGAATCAATCATGTCCTTATAATCATTCTTGTTTAAGATGTTCTGATCAGCACCCACTTATACAGTGCCCAAGACAAAACGTTTTTCCTAATAGGGTAGGTGGAAATGCAAGATTTCAGCAACCTAGGCCTCAATTTAGACCGAGATTTCAAGCACGTGGTGGCAACCCAGTGCAGTATCCCAACAATACGAAATCGTATTCTGGTCACTATATGAAGTGATTCTTTAGCAGAATGTAATTAAAGTTGTGGCACAATTTTTTTTTTTTTATGGTTCTATGTTAAAGAGATGTGTAAGAATTTATGACATTGTTCATATTGTTAATTTTGTATAGAATTAAGATTGTATTACTTTCAGAGTCCAAACTATTGCGCCACCTATGGGATAAAGGGTGGACTCCAATAAACATACTTGAATTAAACACGTATCTAGGTGATTATGCAAATAGGGTGGATGCTCAGCTCCTGCTTGAGGGGTTTACTTTTGGTTTTAGGATACAATATGAAGGTCCACGTATTTCTACTACCGCAAAAAATTTGGTTTCTGCAGAAATACACAAGTTCGAAACATTAGAAAAGTTGCACGACGAGGTCAAACTGGGTAGAATTTTGGGTCCATTTTCTAAAAAACCTATATCGACACTGCGAATTTCTCCAATTGGACTTGTTCAGAAACCAGATAAAGGTTGGCGTCTCATATCTCATTTGTCTTATCCAAGTGGAGGTAGTATTAATGATTTTATACCCGAAGATTACTGTAGTGTGAAGTACTCATCATTTGACAATGTTTTAAATATGATTGCAGCTCTCGGAGAGCGTGCGAAAATCGGTAAAATCGATATTCGCCAAGCATTTAGGCTTTTAATCATAAATCCTGCAGATTTTGATCTTATGGGTATCAAATTTCAGGATATGTTTTACATAAATAAATGTCTACCCTTAGGATTAAGTAGTTCATGCCAGCTTTTTGAACGATTCTCGACCTTTTTACACTGTGTTGTTCAGTCAAAGTCCGGTCTGGACACTTTGGATCATTATTTGGATGATTTTATATTTGCTGGACATGAGTCAAATAATAATTGTGAGTTGTTAATGGACACTTTTATGAAAGTTTGTAAGGATTTATGCGTGCCATTGGCAGACAACAAAACAGTTGGTCCTACAACAACCTTGACATTTCTTGGTCTTGAAATTGATACTTTACTTATGTTGGTAAGAATTCCGGAAAACAAGGTCATAAAGTTAAGGTCTGGTATTCTATACATGGTTGGTCGAAAAAAGATAAAATTGAAGGAACTAGAGTCAATCATTGGGCTAATGGCATTTTGCTCACGTGCAATTCCGTCATCAAGGGCTTTTACTAGAAGGTTTTATGATGTTATTTCAAACCTCCAACACGGAAAGTCGTATTATTATGTAAAAATTAATCAAGAGCTGAGATCTGATGCTTTAGTCTGGTTAGAGTATTTAGAAAATTTTAATGGCGAATGCTTCATTTCGGAAAGTCTCTGGTTATCAAGTGATACGCTTGAGCTGTTTACTGATAGTTCTGGAAATGCTGCTCTTGGTTGTGGGGCTTATTTTGACAAGCAATGGACTCAGTTTCGATGGCCTGTCGAGTGGAGGGATAAAGAGTTCATGTCCGATATATCTTTTTTAGAGCTGGTGCCTATATTATTGGCCATGTTAATTTGGTCCCCTCAATTTTGCAACAAGAAAATTTTATTAAGAATAGATAACCAAGCACTAGTTTTGATAATTAACAAGCGAACATCAAAATCGAAGTACGTAATGAAGTTAATTCGTCCTCTAGTTTTGTTATTAATGAGAAAAAATATTCAGGTACGAGCGTTGCATATTCCAGGCGAAAGTAATGCAATTGCAGATTCTCTGTCTCGTTTTCAGGTGATCCGTTTCCGTACATTGGCCCCGGAAGCAGATCAAACTCCATCAGACATTCCTGTGGAGTTTCACATGGTCATTTCGGAACTGAAGTAGATTTTTTAATAAACAATTCGGTAGCTCCTAGTACAGCAAAGTTGTACACCAGGGCTTTAAATTTTTTTAACAGTTTCAGGAAAGATATCGGTCTTGCTAATGTATGGCCTGTGTCACTGCACGACATTGTTGCTTTTATTGCATATATGTATAAATCTGGATTCGCTCATTCAACAATTAATTCGTACACATCAGGCCTAAGTTTCTACAACAAACTTAATGATTATGAAGACTATACACAAAAATTTACTGTAAGGAAAATGATCGATGGTGTAAAGCGTACAAGGTCGCCTCAGATGGACACTAGACTGCCTATTTCAAGAGAGTTATTGGGTCGTATTTTGTCCATATTATCTTGTATCTGCAGTTCTGCATACGAGGTAAGGCTATTCAAGGCAGTGTTTTCCTTGGCCTTTCATGGTCTTTTTAGGGTTGGGGAGTTGACAGTTCAAACTATGAGTAATACATGTTATTCAAATCATGCTTTAAACATGAATGATGTACAAATTTACAAAACATATTTAGAAATTCATTTAGTTTCGTCTAAGACCGATCAGTTTGGTAGGGGCGTAACCATACACATTCCGGAGCAATTAGACAAATGTATTTGTCCGGTGGTTTTATTGCCTTGCTATTTGCGAGACAGACCTGTAGTAGAGGGACCGCTATTTTGTCATTTTGACGGTAAACCATTGACTAAATACCAGTTTTCTGCAATACTCAAAAAGTCACTACATGCTTTAGGTATTGATAACGCTCGTTGGTCGTCTCACTCTTTCAGAATAGGTATGGCTACAGCCTGTGCCATTGAAGGGTTATCCGACGAAAAGATTAAAAGTTTAGGTCGTTGGAAATCAGGTGCATATTTGCGTTACATACGAACTCCCGTTTAATTGTTTATTTATATTGCTGTTAGTTTCAGATTCTCCTATAAGGGTTTGGATTGTTGGGTCGTCAATTATTAAGAATGCGTTTGTGGAATCAAGGCAACGCCCGGGAGGAGCTAATTTGGCTTTGAATAGGTTGGGAGTAAATATCTGGTGGCAAGGAACCGGTGGACTAACTCTCTCCAAGATGAAAAATCGCATTAGATTAATGCTGAGATTGAAGATCCTCCCAGCTATATTATAGTGCACATTGGGGGAAATGATATAGGTAATATCAAACTAGGTTACTTACATTTCCAGCTTGTTAAATTTATGTCATGGTTATCAAATAAATTTCCTGAAACGACTTTAATTTGGTCGCAAGTATTACCAAGATTGCAGTGGAGGTATTTAACCAATGGGAACTGTATGGAGAAGTGCAGACGTCGGTTAAACAGTTCCATTGGTGTCCACATGATAAAGCATGGAGGCTGTCACATTCGGTATCCTGACATAAAAGCTACACATAAGTTCTTAGCAGAAGATGGGGTGCATTTAACTAAGATTGGAAATGAAATTTTTCTGAATATAATCCAGGGAGCACTAGAAACAATTATTTCTAGTAAGACGGGTGGCTTTACTTTTCCAGACGACTATTATACACTTTGAATTTTGATAGTTGACTCGTTGTAAATATTATATCTGCTCATATTATGAACTTTGTAATTAGTTTAGATGAAACATCAGCGTTACTGATGCTCTTTTATGTATAATGTAAATAATTTCTTCCTTGTTACTCTGTTCATTTATTAGAAATTGTTTCATTCAAATTTGCTTGAAATGGCACAGCTACGCGCAGCTCCCCCCAATTTTATTGGCGGTTGACGGTTCTACGAAACTTTTATCTGAGGACTAAAACTGTCGCAGCACCGTCAATTTGGCAGATTTCGCTGCGCTTAAAGAACATATTTGCAGTTTACAGACTTATTTAAATCGTATGATAGCATTAGCCTCTGATTTCCAGGGTTAATAGCTTATCTTGAACTTGCCCCTTTTCATATATGGTCTGCCACCTCGAACATATTCGGCGATCATCATACAACATTTTCAAAGAAACATGCATTTCTATCACTGAATTTTAGTTCATATCATATCAAAAATTGCATTTCATATAATAGTACATATATCATATTTGTTAATAAATGCTGTGGCCATTTCCTGCCAACTCTAATTTGTTATTTTTTAAATGAGCATCTAAGATAACATCGTATTATTATAGAT